>JABTTQ020000216.1:32-208765 GCA_016081115.2 Rehmannia glutinosa | reverse complement strand
ATGATTGGAAAATACGTGGCGGACTCATCTATCGACCTACATGATGAGATGTGGCTCGTGATTTAGGATGGGCCACTACAAATCCTAAATGTTAATACAAATGTAAGAAGGGATTCTCTTGTTGAAGGAGAAGATCGCACTGCGAGCTGGACCGCCATGGTGGATAAACCACGTTGTGAATGGACAAATGATGATCGAAAGAGATATAACTTGGACAATGTTGCCAAGGATATACTTTATAAAAAAAACTCTTGATAAGGCCATGTTTAATAAAGTTAAATCTTGTAAAATGGCCAAAGAGATATGGGAAAATCTCATCTTAATTTGTGAATGGCCTGACCAAATTAAGGAAAATAAGTTAATTGTGATGTTCAAAAATTTGAAAATTTTAAAATGATTGCAGGTGAAAGTCTGGATCAGCTGGATACCAGATTCACAGAGATCAACGATGAGCTCTCAACTCTAGGGAAATAATATACACAAAAGGAAATGTGTATGAATATTCTCAGGTCTCTCCCAACTTAGTGGGAAATGAAGGTTATGGCTCTGAGATACTCCATGGATCTTACCAGAACATCGAACCATGAATTGTTCTCTGATCTTGAAGACTATGAGTTTGAGCTGAGAAGGAAAGAACAAGAAGAGACAGTTGTACCCAAGATAGCTGCACTCATGGTCGGTGAAACAAAGAGAGCTGAATCCAAGGAGACCATAGACCAAGAGGAGATTGCCCGATGGTTAAAGATTCAATAAGTTCTTTAATAAGAACTACAAGAGAAATAATCGTAAATCATCCAGAAGACACTCAACATTATCCAAAGCAAGGAGGGACGGACCACCCAAGAGAGCTAAACATCAAAGAACTGAGTATCATAGAGCCGATAATCAGAGAACCGAAAGAGGTGACTTGTAGAGAGTTGATAACTTGTGTTGGAATTATAGGCAACCATGACACTTTGCTTGGATCGTCCTTATCCACAAATAACAACAAAGATAGAATGAATGAAGAAATAAAAGTCTTCAGAGAAAGAAGACAACAAGAAAAGAAAGCCATGTTGGTCGGAGATCACGACACAACTAAGTCAAAGAAGAAGCGAGAGTCATATAGTAATGAATCGACTATTCCAAACGACACGGAGGAAGAGGCTTTGATATGTCTCATGGCCAAAGAACAAGACTCAAAGATCATGAAGATGAGGTACATTCTAACTAATCTCATTCTGACTCAAGTGATAGTGATAGTGATAGTGACACAAACACTTCATCACCGATAGATCTTTATGATTCTATTGGCAAAATGATGAAAGATTTTGAGCACATAAAAACCTCACACACACTATTAATTGAGGAAAAAACCCAAATTAAATGCCAAAACTCACAAACATTAAGGAGATGAGTATTCTAAGTCACATATCTGATGAGAACACAAAGCTGAAGGCTGAAATAGCTAAGATCCAAGTAGACTTAGCTGTTACAGAAAAGAGAGAAAAAGATCTTAATAATGTGATTGCATTATTCACTAAGACATCCAAATCATTAGATGAACTTGTAATGATTCGTAAAGAAAGTGGTGACAAGACAGTATTGATTTAATTCATTTGTGCATGCCTAAGTCCCAAGAGTGGTTATGGAGAAAAGATCCTCAAGCAATGAGGCTATCCAAAAATCAAAAGCACCAAATATTGCACCCACACCCACTAAAAGACACAATCACAACCATGTTGGCCTTGATACAAGAGAAAAAGGCAAGAAGCCAACCGAGTATCTTTGAAAGGACGCTTGAAACTAAATTGAAGAGTCCATCAAAGAGACTCCAAACAAGAAATACTCAGAAAGTCCAAACAGAGCTACCAAAAGCCCCAAAGATTTCAAAGAAAAAAATCATATGATGGGAATGGTAGAAACTACCAAGACAGTCGATTGGAATAATCAAATGAGATATCGGCAAGGCCAATGGGATATAAGCTGGAAGTGGCAAGGACCTTAGACTCAACATAGGTCATTCCCACGCAAAAGAATTATAATCAGCACACCTATGCACCCAAGCACAAATCCTAACATGAACTAAAGTTACACTATTATCCCAAGAAAGAAACTGCTCAAACATACACATAGGCATACATACAAAAGAGACAGTTGTATGAGCCTAAGGCCCCTAAGCATGTTGCTAATGTGTATTCTGATTATGGAACTGATAGGTGTGAACCTTTTAGTGTCGATCATTTGGCTATAGTTGGTTGGATCACCTTATAGTCTTAACCCCTCGGACCCGCACAAGTAAGTGGTACCTAAAAACTAATTTCCTTGATTGCAGGTTTAAGGAACAATTGAGTGCCAAGGAATCTGGTACATGGATAGTGGATTTTCCAGACATATGACAGGAAACAAGAAAAAATTGTTAAGATTCAAGGAAATCAAAGGTGCAAAAGTTATATTTGGAGGAAATGCAGCACCAGGGGAAATGAAAGGCACAAGATCCATCAGGAAGAATGGACTAGAGATCACAAATGTCGCATATGTTGAAGGCCTCAACTTCAATCTGCTGAGCATCAGCCAACTCTGTGACAAGGGCTACAATGTGGGATTCAACATGGGTGTTTGCCAAATCAAGGATGCTGAATCAAATAAAATTATGCTACAAGGATCAAGGCAGAAAAACATGTATGTAGTGGATCGGTCAACTGCTACACCAAACACATGTCTGCTAGCAAAAAGTACAGCCGAATCAAGTTGGTTGTGGCACAAGAAGCTGAGTCACCTGAATTTCAAGACAATCAACAAGCTTGCAAGGAGTCATCTTTTGGTAGTATACAAGAAATAAAGCATTTGTGATGCATGCCATATAGGAGAGTAAATTAAGTCTTCTTTCAAGGACAAGCCACGTCCTTATTCAACTAGGATATTGCACTTATTGCATATGGATTTGTTTGGTCCTGTTAAACCTGTCTAAATTCGATTTTCGTATTTGTTAGAACTCATCTCCCGAAAGTTGTAATAACAAATATGACATGCAATTTATTGGTCAAATAAAAAATAATTATAAATAAGTACTCGATTCATAAAATAGAACGCATGAATTAATTGAGAAAACAAATAATAATATTTAATACAAATCCACAGTTTCGATTATGCCCCTAAGATCCGAAAAATATGCCAAACATTGATTACAAACTCATAGAAAAATCCGAATCAATATTATGACATCATGTAAGCACAGACAAGAGTTCTTAAACATAGAAAGAAAACCCCTTCTTGTCAGGATGGATTCCCCCTCCAAGCCTTCGAAGCACTTGTCTCCCTAGATGTGAAAGCCTTGTGGTGTTCTTCGCGACCTAGCCTTTTGCTCTCAGAAGCTCTTCGATTCTTTGGTTCCTGTGTTATTTGATGTGTTTTTGCTATATGGAATGAGGTTTTTTCATGCAAGACTTGGTCTCCTTTATATAGATGCTTGGAGTGGTCACTTGTAGAGGTTGAATGGGAGAAAAACTAAAAAAAAACTCATCTGGCAGAGTCCCACACGGCCAGGCCGTGTGCCACCACACTGGGTTGTGTGGTTTCATCCCTTTCCCACATGCCCATGTGGTCTCACATGGTTGGGTCGTGTGGCCCTGGTTCCGTCCCCTCTGTTTTCATCCCTTTTCACACCTTGTGTGATTTTCACACCGACACTCCACACGGCCATGTGATAGCCACACGGTCCACTCGTGACCTATGTTTGACCATGGTATTGTCCGAATTAGCTCATGGGTTCTTCATGACGATTGTAGCCCATTCTCTTAAATTTCCGTAGTACACTCAATCTCCTCAATATCAATTTTGTAGTGAAAGTTATGGCCACAATACTAAACCCTGCCAGTGGTAGAAACTGTTAGCGCATTTGGACGTTTTCGAAGGAAATTCCATTTTGTTTGATCATCCATGCTTCTCTCCTTCACATAGTTTCTCGTATATTATCTCTTGACCTATATTTTGGAACGTGATATCTCTTTTTATCCAATTTAGCTCCATTTACTTTAAGAAGTTACAAGAATACGCAGTATCACGCCCAACAAAGGAAACCAACCAAAACACACTGAATATACGTTCAAATACATCAAATATATATCAATTTAAGCCTTCAAATGCACGTATATGTTACACTCATCAGAAGGTGGGACCCATATTGAATAGCAGAGTGGGACTGATGATGCTTTGACAGTTAAGATTTTCTCAAACGAAATTCAAACTGCACTACAGGACGAGGATGTTGCTTTAACAATTGAGGCGAAATGATGGATAGCAGACCATGGCAGTTGAGACTACTAGTTATGATAAAGGCAATCCAAGAGGTTGAGACCTCGAAGGATGCCAATGTCCAAGACCCTAATACAACTAAGTCTGCAGAGACGGATTATCGAAGGCCTTGCAGCGGTTGAAACTGCCGCTAAGGTTGCTGAAGGCCCCCAGGAGGTTGAGACTTCCAGGGGTGTTGCATTAGAAAAAGGAAAATTGCCTGTTCCAACAATGCTTACATCCGAGTCTCTCGATCCGGAAGAGATAAGCCGCTACACCGCACAACTCAAATGAACATGTACAAACGGAGCTCTTTGATTCAAAAATGAATGAGTCAACTACCAACCAGACCACCGAGATGGAACATAAGGCAAAATTGAACAAGGCCCATCAGAAAGATGCCTCTTCAAAATATGTCTTGGTTGATGGCCCACCTCCATTTGTACCATCACCATACCGTGATGTTCCTAAGGCGACTGAGGCTTTAAAAACTCAAAAGGAAGATAACTCGAGCCCAACGAAGTTGTAAGGCAGTGAGGCCGATCGGCTTCAATAGGATTCCATAGGCGTGTCACGCGGTGAAGCTCCCACAACTGAGGGACATAGAGATGAAAGCCAAGGGAATAATGGAACGACTCCCGAAGGAGCAGTGGGAGAAATCCCTTCAGTTTCTATTAGCTTATTCGATGAGTACTTTCCATTTGTTGAGGAAGTTCCACTAGAAACCGAATCTGCTGAAGAACATGCCAATTACAAAGTTGAAATTCATCCAGAAGAATTCCAAGCTCTGGATGATTTGAGAGTGGTACCATTTGGATTTGACTTTGATTCTGTGCTAGCAGAAGATCTGTCACTGAGGCAGCCGACTTCAGAAAAACCTTCAAGGCTATGTGTGCTGAAATGGAAGTAATGGAAAGAAGCTTTGCTGCACTCAACCAATGGATTGATAACCACGATGTGATGATTTAAGGTGATATCCGAGGAGCTGTCCTAAGAATTTGAGAAATAGACAATGCAAACGAAGGCACTAAGAAGAGAACAAGTGAACTACTTCAAATCACTCTTTGCCAAATTAGTGATTTGGTGTGGTGAGCAAGCTCAATTCTAGCAGAGGCAACAAGACAACATCAATCAATTGGAAATGACGCACAAGATCGACCTTGAGTTGCTAAAGCTACAATATAAGCGGGGATCTTGAGAATACGTAAGCAACCTCCATGCATAATTGATGGAAATGAGGGCAGAAATGAAGATTATGAGATCAGAATAGAGAGCAGCTCACTTAGTCACCCATAACAAGTTGGACTATCTTATGATGCATACTTCTCCGGTTTCTCTAGTTGGTATTGATGATGCCAAAAAAGGGGAAAGAAGTAGCAAACAGGGGAAGAAAGCCCGAATGAAGGTAGTGGAAGTAAGGGGAAGAATCATCCAAGATCTCTAACCCTTGAATATTGTGTTGAATAAATCCCAAGTTTGATAATCTACCTCTCTCTACTCTCTCATCGGTCAAGGACATACCGGTGATGAAAAAGCCGACTTAGCCATTCGAAATCAAGAGTTGCAATCAAATCAATTAGCGAGAAGTTGATTACAGCGCGAGGAAATATTGAAGGTTTAAAATCCAAGTTCCAATGTCCCCAAAGAGGGTTGTTCCTAGGTTCTCCAGTGGTGAAATTTCCGAAAGGACCCGCTCCGGATACGAGGATCCGAGCGAGTCACTTGAGGAGTTTGCACTCTCAAGTCGAAGGATATTTCAAAAGGATGAATCTTGAAAGGCATGGGATTTGTAATGGGAGAAGGGCTTAGAAGTTGTTCAATCAAATAAGCGGCAGACTTAGTCGAGCGGTCAACAGACTTCAAGGGCTCACACAGACAAGACACTCCCGGTGGAGGAGCCGACTTAGAAAAGGAAGGGAAGGTCGGGTGGAAGAGGCACATGTACTCCACCAAGTAGGCTGGGGACATTCAATATGTAAATTCTCAAAAAAACCTTTCTCAAATGGACTTAGGGAACTGGAGAATAGGGATGTTGCAAGGCAAAATGAAGATGCAACTAAGCGATAAGAAGAAGAGAATATCAGGCAAGAAAAAGAGTATGAGGAGAGAAGGAGGAAAGATCAAGCTTAGAAGAGAGCTTATGAGAAAACAAAAAGGGAAGCTGAAGAAGAAAAAAGAAGAAGGAAGTAGCAGAGACGTTGATTCAGCTGCGACACACACATTTTTGTTGAATTTTTACTTAATTGTAAATACACAGAAAGAGATGTAAGTACTCTATAAATTTGTTTCCTATGTACTTTGTAATACTTTGTAAAGTGCAGAATGATATGTTCAATATAATAACATATTCATACAATCATTCTTTTCAAGCACTATTTACATTGTTATTTTATTTAAGATTTGGCATCATCAAAAAGGGGGAAATTATTGGGAATTTTATGTAATAGATTTTTATTATGCTATGTAAAACTTAGATTAAAAAGTTGGCACTCCAATTCTGTTTTAAATTCAACTATATAATATATAGATTCTATAAGCTGAGTCGAAGTTGTCACAATCCGCAACTTTACATTTTCATTATCATAATTAAGTCATACATAAGCACAATTACACACATGTTTATATTTTTAGAAAAATAATACGTGAATTAATTAAATAGAATGACTAAACTCATACGTGTTAGAGTATCAAATAATAATTCTATATAAATATATATAGAATAGATTATAAACAATATCATAAGTCTATAAAGTTAATATTATGTTTTTGTACACATTATAAGATAAACTACGAGTAAACTATTTATCTATGTGAAATGTACATATATATAATATATATATACACACACGTAATATATATGTTATGCTTATATATAATGCCACGAACTAATATGTGATATATACCAAATTTATATGTCACCATCTCATTTTGCCAACTAATTACAAACATATATAAATATGTCTACATGTCTCAGTGCTTGGAAATAAGAAAAACATGTAGATTTTTTATAATATATGTTTTATGATAATGAAACCGCTCTAGTGGGATAAGTCATATATATCAACACCAACTAATGTATAGGAAAAAAAAGAAAAAGAGAAACAAAAAGAAACACAACACCACACATAGACATACAACATAGGAGAAAATAAAATGAAGTAAAGGTGAGGTAGACAAATAAGGAAAAAAACAGAATAAAGAAATAATCACCACAATTAATACACACACTTGACTGGTCTTGGGTGCGGCTTCTTGTTCAAATTCTTGGGTGACTACTACTACTAGATGCCATAATCCCGATATAGGAGCAAACAAGGCCGACTAGGCAAAAAATATCGGGATAAGAACACCATTTGTGAGTATAATATTTTAACTTATTGTTTGACTTGTGTGATTATATAATTGATATGTTCGGATGAATTGCTTACTTGTTTGGCTATAGTGATTAGAAGTTTATTGTGCTCTAATGTAAAAATTGTATGATTATGGTGATATCATGATGAAATCGAGATATATGATCTCGATGTGATGACATTGAAATGGAATTGAGATATGTGATCTCCACTGATGTTATTGATATGAAAATGGCGATCTCTACTAATGTTATTGATACGGAAATGAAATATGTTATTATAGAAAATGCATTCATGAGAGATTAATGGATTTTGTTATGGCAGCTAATGACCTTTAATCATGTGTTACAAAATTATACATATCCAAAAATTTTGGATTATAGAGTGTCGCACAACCACCCCGTGTTCACTTAAATCTACGTGAATTAAGAATTACAGAGTGCCATGGACATGTTCTTGATCACGATTTATTCTTGGTATTAGGTGGCCTATAACAGTAAACAAATATGATTAAGCATATGCATTTATGTATTTTATGAAGGATATGATTAGAGGGTGTGAAATGGTTGTTGATGATGTTCCTATGTGATGTTAGATAACTTGTTATTGGATTATACTTGCTAAGCTTGCAACTCACCAAATGCAATGTTGCCGATTTTTAGTTGTTGTAGATAAAAGTTGATCTGTGGAGTGTGACAGAAGTTTAATATATGGATCAAAGGTTGGCCGGCTGGATTCCCATTCTTCTACCTCAGCTCATCATTTGCATTTCATATAGGGAGTCTGTATTTATTTGTATATAAATTGGCACAATCGTTAATGTTGTGTAATATTGAAAAAGGCACATGTGTGAATAACCGTTGTTAATCTTTTTAACTGAATGCTTTTGCTTGCGAAAAAGGGTTATAGATCATGATTAAAATATTAATATCATGTGCAATGCAATTGGGCTGCATATGAACTATAGTTTTGTTAGGAAATTTATTTGTTGGATTTTGATGATACCATGTAAAACTTAAACTAGGAAGTTGGCACCCCATTTTCCTTGTAATTCTGTATTGAAATAGATAGGACTGGAAGAGCTGAGTTAAGTCAGCTAAGTCAAGAATACAAGAAATCAACTGCGGACTGGAATGCAGACTTTGCTACGTGTCAGCTGAGTATGGCCCAGAAGAAAGTCAAGGACTCGACTGAATGAGAGTCAGTTGAGGAAAAACTGTGAGAAGTGTCAGTCAAATCAACTCAAGTAAGCCAAGTCTATCAGTTGAAGTGATAGTTGAGTCAATCTCATGATTGGAGCAAGCTCACGTCACCTGGGGTAATGGCAGCAGTCAAGTGAAGACAACTGACTTAGATCCGTTGGAATAAAGTCAAGAATATTACTCGATATAGTAATATGTCAAGCTGCCAGGTCTTAAAGTGTTTTTCCCAGAATTATGAAAAATGAATAAGCCAATGGAAAATATTGCACCTTGTGTCAGGAACCTGCAAACCTGAATTGCCATTTAATACGAGGAAAAGTCAACAACACAAAAGCTGCAATCCAAGACAAGACAAGCCAACAAACACAAAGTGACATTTGAAACTAGCCTATCTCTTGAACGGACAAATTTCAAATGGCACTATAAAAGGCCGAGGAAGCTATTGAGAAAAGGTTACTCGAACTGCAAAGAGCAAGCATTTTCTAAGCAACTAACCTGCAATATTCTCGAAGCAATTCAAGCAATTCCTCAAGCCTTAAACTTGAAGAAACTCGATCCAACATAAGCTGTGAAGGAGAGATAACTTCAACCAATTGAATAGGAAACTTTTGAAGAAATAAAAGAGGTCTACTTTCCAAGTTGAAGGATTGTAGAAAGGTTCAAGGTCGAACCAAGTATCAAGTTTGTTGGAGGGCTTGATCAAATCCAATAACTTGAGAAGTGAGTTGAAGTAGCAAGCGCATTGCCTGCTGAAGGCGATGTAAGTCCAAGCGCTACGATAATCTAGAGGGGGTGAATAGATTATCTCCATCTTTTCGATTTCGCCCTCTTTTTAAAGCCGAATGCTCAAATACAATAATAAAGGTGCGGAATATAAACAACACACGTCGATTTAAAGAGGTTCAACCCACCTAGGGCCTAATCCTCTACCACCCCAAAGATATCCTCAGGGATGGATTTCGAAAAAAAAGAATTTTATTAATTACCAAAATTAATACAAATTCAACTTACAACACCTTGAAGAGCACCACACTCTTCTTCAACACCACCTTTGGAGATTACCACAATCTCCCTTTGAAGATTACCACAATCTTCCTTCAACGGCACCTTGTGAAGATTACCACAATCTTCAACCTCAAGAATACCAAATTCTTCAACACCTCAATAAGAAGATTACCACAATCTTCTTGACCTATCACCTGGATCATCCAAGTGTGCTCTTACCACAGAACACTCACAAGGATATCTTGTGTTTGAATGATAACCAAAAATCAAGATTACAACTCAATAATGAATAATACAATTTGAGTGCAAAGTGTAATTAAGAATAGCACAGACCTCAAAGATGTGAAAGTGATAAGCTGTGCAATTTTACAACAAGAATAATAACAATGAAAGACCAAGTGTTTGCTTGAAGTGTATCTTGTTGTGTTGTATCTCAATTGTTGTATTGGTTGCTCCAAAACTTCCTCTATTTATAGGAGATGATTGATCAAGCATAGGCTCCTCTTGGGGATTGAAAATCTACTGAAAAAATACAATTAAAATCAAGAATATAGTTGTTAAAATCAATCCCACAATTTAAGGAAATGTGTCTGTTTTGTCAAACGGTCATATTTTTTTTGTCAATACATAGGCGACCGGTCGCACAGAGATAAGAGAAAAAGAGAACACTTTGAAAATTACAACAGGCGGCGAATTTGGTCGATGTAGGGTTCGGCCAAGTCGACCCCCTGTCTCAACCGGTCTCCCTAACCAAAAATACGAAGGATTTAAGTCTGTTTCAACAATGAAACTTGCGGTCTGGTCGGCCATTGGCCGCCGGCGAGCCGACGGTCGACGCCGAGCGGCCACTTTGGCCGACCGCTTGTTTTTCCTTCCGTCTCATTTTCTGTTTCTAAAAACATCTTCAGTGCACGGGTTGCCCTATATGGGGCGGCCTGGTCGACCACTTGAGACAAAATGTTGTCCATTTTTGTCAAAAAATAAAACCCAAGAAATACTCCGAAAATTTAGTAAAAACATTTTAAACCAATCAAGAGTATTTAGACAATATTTAGGAACCTTGTTAAGGAGTGAAAAATTTATTGAAATAAAATCATTAAAAGTGTTGTCCATTATTATCAAAAATAAACTTGAGGAAATACTCCTGAAAATATTAAAAACCATTTTAAATCATTTAGGAGTATTTGGACAACCTTTAAAAGCATTGTTTTGGTGATAAAATAAAATCATCAAAATTAAGATAAAAACATGTATCAAACAATCTCCCCCTTTTTGATGATTACAAACCAAAACAATTTTTACACAAACTAAGAGAGCAATTTTAGAAATGATTTTCCGGTAAAAACATTTGACCGTTTGGAAGCAACCAAAATTTCCAAAAATATAAAAACAACCAAGTAGGGAGTAAATATTTTCAATAATAAGCACAAGCTCTCCCTATCAACAAGCATATCAAGAATAATGTAAAATCAATTATCCATAAGCTAAAAGCTTTAGCTTTTACAATTTGCTCAAGAGCTTATAAGCTCCCCCTGTCACAAAACAACATTAAACAATAATATAAGTCCATCAAGCAACAATTGGACTAAGAACAAATCACAACTTATGGCTTTTATGAGCCATAGCTTATAGCTTTTATGATTTAGCTTTTACAATTTGCTCAAGAGCTTATAAGCTCCCCCTGTCACAAAACAACATTAAACAATAATATAAGTCCATCAAGCAACAATTGGACTAAGAACAAATCACAACTTATGGCTTTTATGAGCCATAGCTTATAGCTTTTATGACAATCTTTTATTAGCTTCTTTGAGCTAATGAGCCAATATCCTGTTTTTCTCCCCCTTTGGAATCATCAAAAAGAATGTTAGGATGGTGAAAACACCATACAATAATATCAAAGCATGCCAAAAGGACGGTAAAAACCGTTTGAGCAATTTAAAGCATAATCATCCAAGGAAAGTGAGAGAATTGAAACATAAAAGATCCATAAGCTCATTAGTATGCTAAAAACATGATTTCAAAAAGATTTTAAGACATTTTGAAGCAAGAGAATCATGTAGAAGTTGAAGGTTTCATTGCGACATTTTAACAAACACCTTGTGTGCGTGAAAAAATAGAAGAGGTTGTATATAACCTTTGTAAATGGTTCAAGCCAAAAAAATTTCATATCATCAATCAACCTCATTACAAAGCTCAAAAAAAAATCATATGCACCATATGCAATAATTAGTTCATCAATTGAGAAGCTCAAAGTAGATTCTCAAGGGTTCAACCCAATTGAGATAAGCTAAGAACGATCAAGGCATTACAAATGCCAAAAATTAGAGCATCCATCAAGTAATAAGTCATGCTTTCAACAATACATGTATCAAATGTCCCAACTAAGCAAAATGAACAAAGCATTAAGAGAAGCACTTTTACCATCAAGTACTTCACACCAATTATCAAACAATGCTTGAATTAGAGTATTTTTACCATCAAATACTCCATCAAAATCATGATCATCCACAAGTCATTATCAACTTGCAATATTAACCCTTTTAAGAAAAACAAGCAAATATCATTAGTACAAATGAGTTTTACAAAAATTCATAAAAGTACAAAGCAACTTAAATGAAAATGCTAGAAAGTAACGGGGGGGGGTAACATCATTCCTCATCCGAGGAGAAGCAAGATCCGGAATTAAGTCCTTGATGAATTTCTTTAACTTGCCGATAGACTTTTGCATTTTGGAGGTCTTTTGCTCCAAAGCCTCATACCTCGTCTCATGAAAAGCCCTCATCTCATCAAATTCGGCTTGAGTATACCTCTGGCGGTTGAGCACCTAGATTACCCTCCTGATTGCTCGGTTCGCCCTCTTCCACCAATCTTGCGGCCCGGCGTCATCAAAGACGTCATTAGGATCGGAGACTCTTGACCTCTTCCTCTCGCCATTTTGGTTGGTCGGATTTCATGTTTTTGCGCATAGTGACCATTTGGTTGATGTTATCAATGTCGAAGTCGTTTTGAAATACCTCCGAGTTACACTCAACGAAGGTAGTCCCGATTGAATAAGAAGTTTACAAATCCAATTTCCCATAACCAACTTCTTATTACCTCGAGTAATGGACTCGATAAGACATTGAATAAGTATGGCACCAAAGTTAAGTGGTTCCCTCCTAGCAATCTTATAAGTCAAAAATAATCCATATTGCTAGCATCTTTCCCGACTTACCACAAATGCAATATGCGACAATGACCGATAAAATGCGATGCTCAAGTGTCATTGCCAACAAAGAATACTTAGGCCATACTCCCAAATACGTCTTGACTTCTTTTATCGACACCCCCAACATTTCATCATTCCAAGTCCCACAAGAGAAATAATCCCAACCACCTTCTCTAACATGTAAAAGCGCAAATATCATTGGGAGTCCATCTAAAATGACGACCCTTTATAAGCGAATTAACGGCAATCGGCTTTCTATCATTATCATATTCGACCCACATATCGCATAGAAGAGTTGGATAATATCATCATCATACAACACATAAGCATGCTCCCATAAATACATCCAACCTTGCTCCTCAAAAAATCCTCTTATAGTAGGATACTCATTTGTAAATGAACTAAAACGACACATTTTAGTCCGAGCAATAGATTTACCTCCCATCCCCGAATCCTCATAGTACCATTCCGCATACTTATTGATGAAATTAATAGCATTGCGTGAATTAGGAGCTTGAGTAACAAGAGGTTTTTTACCTTTCGCCCAACGGCAATTTTCGAGCGAAATTGTTCCGCGAAGCTCGGTAATTTGGGCCCGAGAGAGAATGGGATTTTGAACATCATCACCTTCTTGCGCCACGTTTCTTTGAGCGGCTCGAATATCCCTTTGTTCGGATTCGTCTCGCCGATTTCTCGAAGTACCCTCTCCGCCCTTTCTTCTCTTAGAAGTGGGATTTTGATCGGTGGAATTTCTTGGAGGAGCCATATATGTAAGATTCTTGTGAAAATAAGAAGATTAGCAACAAGAATCGTGAAAAATGATGAAGAATTGAAGATTTTAATGAAAAGGGGATGATATACGGTGATAAGGGTTTGGGGGATTTTTGTTCCGTTTCGAAAGTGAAGAATGCACCGTTTTATGCTTGAAAAATAACCCCTGGCGGCCGGTCGGGGTGCGACGGCCGAGGTGCGTGGCGGCCGTCGCCTCGCCGTGACCGCCCCAGTGATTTTTCTTTCTCCCGTAGTTTTCCAAAATTCGATTTTTTACCCCAAAAGTTTTAAAACTATGCAAAAATAAGTTTGGACTATATCCAACAAATATGGGTTTAAGGAAAACATATAAATGATAAAATCGAGACTAAACACGTAGTGCCTTTTTAAAAGAAAATATTTGCAAGATTAATTTGGGGCACTTAAGGGATCAAAATGAAATATCTTGAAAGATATGTGCATAAGCATAAAATCGAGTTTAAAGAAAAATACGAGTAGACATACCTCGATGGTTTAAGAAACTTGATGACGTAATAACCAATGAGTATGAAATATGTATCCTACACATTCTTAGACAACATTTTCATAGAAAATTCAAGTGTAGGCAAATAATATGAGATATCAAATAGAGCTTATGCTATAAGATTTCATAAGAGATGATAAGCCACATAAGTCTAATAAAATGCTCAAGAGTTTTAGAAAATCATGCAAGGTCTCTTTTTTAAAAAAATTTGAAACTCATAAATATATAAGAGACCTATTTTAAAAATAAATACTTAAAAATTCATTTTGCAATTAAGACACAATTAAAAGTATGCATAAAAAAATGCATATACAAATGGGGAGATACGGTTTACCAATTACGCCGTTTCCATGGGTTGTGTATTTCCCATTGTTGATGATATCTTCCCATTGAGAAGTCACTTTGTTGATGATGACTTCTCCATTTCCAAGTTTGGTTACCTTCCCATGGTTGATGGTTTCTTCTTCTTTGAAAATCATCTTGTTGATGATGTCTTTGCCATTTCCAAGGATTGTGTTCTTCCCATTTTTGATTATACGCTCTTCTTGGAACTTGGCTTTGTTGAGAGTAGTTTCTCCTTCTTTGATCAAATGAAACGTTCATTTGATGTTTTCTTGGTGGCATGAATTTTCTCCGATTTTTGCTTTGCGTACCTAATAGCACATTGTTTTGTGGTACCCTCATGTGTTTAGGTCCTTTAAGATTAGCTTTGAGACTTTTAGGTCTCCAACAATATTTAGAGCTATTTCTACCGACAAGAATTAGCCGTATGACCCTTTTTGCCACAATAAAAACAAGTAATAATTCTAGGAGCATAATGACCAATATGCATAGTGACTTGATCCTTTTTCATATGATTAACAACATTAGGCTTATGATCAAGTTCCTTATCACAATTATGAATATCAACAATATGGGACATTTTATTGGTACTCAAGTTTGATTTTAATAAATCATTTTTCATGCAATCAATATTCTCAACAAGAGAATACTATTTTCTTTTTCAAGGTTTCTAACCTTGTCAAGTGTGGTGGTGTGAGCACATGATAGTGATTCATAAGAAGTAAATAAACTATCCTTATCATTTTTCAAAATATTGAATTCCTTTTTCAAATTTTTGTATCTAACAAGTAAGCTTTGGAATTCATTTTGAAGTTCATCATAATCATTTTGTAAATCACTATAATCATTTTGAATGACAATATCATAGGAAGTAGAGGGTTTAAGACATACCTCATTTTCTTCATTGATGCCCATAAAACAATATTCAACTTCTTCATAATTGGAAGTTGTAGGAGGCTTATTCCTTAGATTTGAGCTTGTATGATCTTGAGAAGTAGATGCTTTTGTTTGACTCCTTTCATTTGCAAATACTCCATAGATGGCTTCTAATTTTTTCCATACTTCATGTGCGGACTTTATTCCTACAATATGTTCATATTCTAAATTAGTAAATGAACAATACAAAATATTTAAAGCCTTACCGTTTAAGGAGATGATTTTCTTTTCTTCATCATTGAGCTTTTTGAAGCCTTTTGAGGTGTATGGTGTATCTTTCGTTGGAATGGATTCTCCATTAATGACGGTGTTCCAAATATCGAACCCGCAACCTTGTAGATAGCATTCCATTCTTTCTTTCCAAAAATTAAAATTCTTGGAATCAAATAGTGGTGGCTTGGTGGTGGAGGTGCTTGGATAGATGAGCTTCGTTCAGTAGCGATCGATCGTTTCTCTTCACTCGCGATGTGAAACGAGCTTGCCAAAGAGTTTGGCTTTGATACCACTTGTAAGTCCAAGCGCTACGATAATCTGAGGGGGTGAATAGATTATCTCCATCTTTTCGATTTCGCCCTCTTTTTAAAACCGAATGCTCAAATACAATAATAAAGGTGCGGAATATAAACAACACACGTCGATTTAAAGAGGTTCAACCCACCTGGGGCCTAATCCTCTACCACCCCAAAGATATCCGGGATGGATTTCGAAAGAAAAAGAATTTTATTAATTACCAAAATTAATACAAATTCAACTTACAACACCTTGAAGAGCACCACACTCTTCTTCAACACCACCTTTGGAGATTACCACAATCTCCCTTTGAAGATTACCACAATCTTCCTTCAACGGCACCTTGTGAAGATTACCACAATCTTCAACCTCAAGAATACCAAATTCTTCAACACCTCAATAAGAAGATTACCACAATCTTCTTGTACCTATCACCTAGATCATCCAAGTGTGCTCTTACCACAAGAACACTCACAAGGATATCTTGTGTTTGAATGATAACCAAAAATCAAGATTACAACTCAATAATGAATAATACAATTTGAGTGCAAAGTGTAATCAAGAATAGCCTAGACCTCAAAGATGTGAAAGTGATAAGCTAGGCAATTTTACAACAAGAATAATAACAATGAAAGACCAAGTGTTTGCTTGAAGTGTATCTTGTTGTGTTGTATCTCAATTGTTGTATTGGTTGCTCCAAAACTTCCTCTATTTATAGGAGATGATTGATCAAGCATAGGCTCCTCTTGGGGATTGAAAATCTGAGAAAAATACAATTAAAATCAAGAATATAGTCATTAGAAATCAATCCCACAATTTAAGGAAATGTGTCTCGTCAAAACGGTCATATTTTTTTGTCATTAATACATAGATGCACTTGGCCGTCATGCAGATAAGAGAAAAAGAGAACATTTTGAAAATTACAACAGGCGGCCGGTCGGCGACGAGGCTTCGACCGGTCGACCCCCTGCCTCAACCGGTCTCCCTAACCAAAAATACGAAGGATTTAAGTCTGTTTCAACAATGAAACTTGCAGTGCACCCGGCCGATCATTGGCGGCCGACGACGCCGACGCCGAAGCGGCAATCGACCGACCGCTTGTTTTTCCTTCCGTCTCATTTTCTGCTTTCTAAAAACATCTTGAGTGCACGGTTGCCCTATATGACCGGATTTCGACCACGAGACGTAAATGTTGTCCAATTTTTGTCAAAAATAAAACCCAAGAAATACTCCAAAATTTAGTAAAAACATTTTAAACCAATCGAGAGTATTTAGACAACATTTAGAACCTTGTTAAGGAGTGAAAAATTCATTGAAATAAAATCATTAAAAGTGTTGTCCATTATTATCAAAAATAAACTTGAGGAAATACTCCGGAAAATATTAAAAACCATTTTAAATCATTTAAGAGTATTTGGACAACCTTTAAAAGCATTGTTTTGGTGATAAAATAAAATCATCAAAATTAAGATAAAAACATGTATCAAACAGCTGAGTCACAAGAGAAGCCAGCTGTGTGATCAAGTCTGTCTCCAGACTGATAACTGCTTTGTAAACTGATCTTTTACATAGTGGATTCCTCCAGGAGTTGGAGAAGAGAGGATTAGAAGAATTACCCCATCTTCGAACCTCTATAAAATACTTGTGTCAATTTACTTTCAGCAATTCACATTCCTGCATATTTACATATATCTGCTGTTAGTATATATGTGCTATCCAACTGATAAATAACTAAGTGCTAAAATCAAGTGTTAAAAACAAGCCACTACAAGAAATTGCTTTTTTACCGACGGAAAATACCGACGGAATTCATCTGTCATTTTGCCGCTATCGACGGATTCTGGAAGGCTGACACGACGGATATACATTTACAAAAATACCGACGTAACACCGACGGATCACCGATGGAATATAACGACGAGCAATAGTCTCTCGCTAATCTGAAGGTAAAGTTCCCGGAAAATTCTACCGCCAAATTTCCCGATAGATCTGCGATGGAATACCGACTAAAAAGTTACCGACGGAATTATCTATCGTTATTTACCGACAGACATGTTCTGTCGGCAATTACCGACGGATAAATCCGTCGTTATCAACGATGGAATTTTCTGTTGGTAATTACCGACGGATTGCCGAGGGATTAGCGACGGACTTTGATAAAAAAAATTAAAAAAATAAAAAAAAAACTAATAGTAAAACTAAACTAAAATGTGAAATTCACTTATAGATTGTAATGAATTGAGTAAAATCAAATACAATATTATTCAGATTTATTTGAATTAATTATTATATGGCCCAAAAAAAATATACTTTAGGGTCCAAATTAACTATTTTCAATAATTTGTGATTTAATGAGCCCAATTACAGTCTCGTGTAAAATAAAGAATAATAATTTTATATGTTATTGTTCTTGTTTATTGAATTTCAATTAGATATATATAACTTATAAGATAAACGACCCTTGATAAGTACATTTATCACAAGATGCCATATAGAGCTGCAATCAAACCGAACCGAGTCGAGTTTTTGAGAGTTTGAACTCAACTCATTTATTATCGAGTCGAGCTCGAGCTTGAATTTATCGAATATATTGATGGTGTACGAACTTCTTTGAACTTAATCGAGCGTAAACGAGCTTAATAAATATCAATATAAATTAAATTTATTATTCAATTTTGTACAAAAATAAAATTATATATTTCTCAAACGCACAATATATCTATTAAAATATATGATTCCATTCAAATATTCAAATATTCAAATATTTATATATTTATCATAAGGTATAAAAATTAAAATAAAAGTCAAACCGTTAATTTAATTTATGTTCTAGAATCTGTTCTGAAGATCTTATATTTCTTTTAATATATTATTATATATGTTAGTTATCATTGTAGTTACAATATATGTCTTTCTTTTTTAAAAAATCGGCCCTGTCATTGCAGAGACTCAAACCCGAATACTTTCACTGAAGAGTAATACTGTGGCCACTGAGCTAACCCCAATCGTTAGTTACAATATTTTGTTATATTTGACAAGTGTTTGCCATTTTACAATATGCATATTGATACAATTTATAAAATGAAAGAGCTTATGAACCTAATTAGTTAAATACAAGACGAGAAAAATTTACCGTTTAATACAAATAAGTATATAATGAATATGCATGAAAAGCTATATTGAAGAATTGGCAAAAAAATACACACGTGATTATGTATATATATTAATTTTTTATTATTATTTAATAAATTAAATCACAAATTAGATTATTCTGAAAGTTAAAAAGTTAAACTTTGAATAAGATGTGACAGTTCATAATTCCCTATATGATTTAATGAGAAAGTTTTAAATTCATAAGCTAAGTATTATAGGTATACATAAAGATGTTAATCGGGTCGCGGCCCGTTATCCTGGACCGTTTAAACATGAAAAAAAGAGGGTTAGGGCCGAATTATTTTGGTCCGTTTAAATCCGTGCCTTTTTTGGCCCGGACCGTTTAGCCCGAGGCTCGTTAGGACTAGCCCGCCAATTGTATTTTTTTTAAAAATAAATAAATTTCTTCAAGCTCACATCTCCTCATCTTTAATCGGTTTAAATATATAATTCTTAAACTATGACTTATAGCATATGAATATTTTTTTTAAGAAGTATTATTTTTTTTTTCATCTTATATGAGTACATATTATATAATGCTATATTTTATTATTGTAGTTTTATTTTAAAAATTTAGATCATGGAATATTCAAATTTTATAATTCTATTAATGCAATATAATTATAAACTATGCAAGATTTTTTTATAATGAATACTTTAACTTAAATGTTATATACGTTCGAGTTTAAAATTTTAGATTTAAATATATATTTTTTTTATTTTTTGACTTATAGCCCGATAGTGACCCGTTTAGCCCGAAGCCCGCTAGGGTTAAGATTAGGGTTACGTTCACAATATCCTAGCCCGTTTAATAGTGATCCGTTTAGCCCGAAGTCCGTTTAGACTAAAGCCCCATACACAAAAAAATAATATGAAATAAGAATTATAAAAGTGTCATTATGGAAATAAGATATAGCATGTATTTAATATTAAAACCTTTTTTCCCTCTCAAAAAATATTAAAACCTTTTCTCCAAAAAAAAAAAAAAAAAAATAAAAATTAAATTACAAATCTGAAAACGTGAAAACGTGAAACTCTCACACAAAAATCTCAAACCCTCAAACTCTCACAGAGACTCCGCCGCTGAAGCTTCGCCATCTCCGCAACTCCTCCGTCTTCCGTCCGTCGTCTGCGCAACTCCGCTGAAGCTTCGCCGGTGGTCGTTTGCTCTTCCTTTCCTCCACAAATTAAAGGTCCCAAAACCAAAATCCCTAAAAGTACTTAATTACTAAACCCTAGATTTTGGGTTCCCCCCAATTTTTGTAGATTTTTTCAGACTTTCAGATATATGTGTTAATATGTGTATGATGAGTTGGGTCTATCTATTGTGCATAGAAAGTGCTTTTAATTAGGCAATATCAAAAGTTATTGACACCGAATGTATTTCCCTTAGTGGCCAGAAATTAATGCAACTTGTAGCTTTGTTTTCTATATTTGTTGGCGTGTTGGATTGATGATCTTGAGAGGCAGAGGAGCTTAGATTGGATGTTCTTATTCTGAATGTTTTGTTGTTCAAATGTCTGGTTTTCATTTAAATTTGTTTTATATGTTCTCTCTGAATGTTTCCATACTTTATGTTCCCATACGCTATGTCTGGTTTTCATTTAAACTTGTTTTATCTTTTTTCTTTGTTTTTCTTGTTTTTTTAGTTTACTAAAGAATTTTCAAACAATAAATCTTTTAGAACAAGATATTACGAAGGTTACCATCATCAGAAAGGAAGAAGGTTCAATGATTCAAAGTACTTGGACTAAGTATAGTAATAATTTTGAACATTAATATAAGTAGTTGATATGCATTATACCTTTGGTGGTCAAAAAAACTTCCAGAAATGGTGATAACTAGTATTAATACTTAGAAAGATGTTACAAAGTTTCATTTTTAGTGTTGAGCTGGTTGAAAGTGCCCTAATTCTTATCTTTGTTATAATCATAGTTTTTGGGCGGATATTTTTACCTCAATTCCTCTTATGAGTTAATTAGCACTTGGTTAAATATTTTAAAAATAAAATTCAAAAAAGAAATCAATGTACTTGTAGTTAGCTTTGAACTCGAATTTAATTGGAACATCACTCTTTTTGTCTTTGGGGGCACAACAGAGGTTATTCTTACATTACTTTTAAATAAAAAGAATTTTTCTCATGTTATAATTTGGTCAAAACTCTTTGCCTATATATAGAAAAGTTAAATTCACATCAAGCATCGAAAAAGCTAAATCATGCTCTTTTTGTGTTAAGGAAATAAAATCGAAATGCATAAGGTGGAAAAATGCCTTTCACATTCATCCTGTAGTAAAAATTATGCATGCATGCTTTGAGTGTGTGAACCTCGACGAAATGTAAGTTAAATAATGAAAGAGTACAAGATCTTGAATCAAGTGATTGCACATTCTCTTATCTTTGTGCGGACACTGAGTTCAACCAAGATTCGTGGGTCCTGTTTGAGAAGAAAGACTATTTTGAGCGGGTTAGAAAATTTCGTCATAGTTTTTCTCGATTGATTTAGAACCGAAGTGAACATTTGCTATGGATATTTGCTTGTTCATTTATGTTGATTATTTTCTATGTTATGATTGCAATTGCTCCCTTACATTTAACACATAATATAATCAACCCTGAAGGGTTTATTTGTAATTTTCAAACATATTTGGATTTTTGTAATTATCCAAAACCTAATGGGTAGTTTATGTAATTATCTAAAACATATTTCAGGTTAATTACTAGTTTTAGGCTTTTAACTACTAGTTTCTTCAGTAGGCAAATATAATTTGCTGATTATTTTGGATGTTATGATTGTTGTTACAGATATGAAGGATCCCTAGATATGAAGGATCACGGATGTCTCAGACTGCAGCTGAGTGCCTAAGAGAGGAGGGAAGAGTTGAGGGTCGAGCTGAGGCACACCAAAAGTTGGATGAATATATAGCTCGGACGAGCACCCTCGAGGCATGGGTGGAGTGGATGATGGGGAAAATGAGCACCTCTCATATTCTTCCCCCTCCCCCCCGACCTACCTACTCCCCGAGGCCCACAGACTGATGGTGATGGTGATGGTGATGGTGATGCGAGTCTTAGTGAGGATTAGACTATTATATTTTAGTGATGTGTCTCTTGTGGTTGGATTATATGGATGTGTTTGATTTTGGATTGTTTGTGTTGGTTTCTTAGATGTTACAGTATTTTATGTTTATGTTGAATTGTTTTATGTTATTTTGGTACTTTGTTTGGTATGATTTTGGATGTTGGATGTTGGATGTTGAATTTGGATGTTGGATGTGAATTTTGGTTGTTGGATGTTGGGTAGTGTTTGTCAGTTTGTACTATTTTTTTGTGAAATTTTAATAGACGATGTTAGAATTGTTATTTGTAAAACAGGAAATGACTAATTAAAAAAAAATCACAAAAAAATATTTATAATTTTTTTTAAAATTTTCGTCGGTAAAAGTTTTTGACAAATCCGTCGGCATTCATGCGGTTCTGTGCAATTCGGCGATTCGCTCGGTATTTGTCCTGTCGGCGATCCGTGGTTTGACATAATCCGTAGGCATTCCGTCGGGCATATATCCGCCGGAAATCCGTCGCTGATAATTTTGTCGGCATTCCGCTCGGCATTCTGCTATTACCGGGCGCCTTAAATTCCCGACGGATATTATTTACCGACACAAATTCAACTCGGCCTCTTGTCGGCATTGTGTTATAAAGTTCATTTGTTGATCCGTTAGAAATCCATCGGTAATTTCCACGATGGATTACTTTTTCTCGCTCCGGTAAATTTTTACCGACAAGCGTTTTGCCGACGGAAAAATCCGTGGGATTCCGTCAGCGATCCGCTCGGTAAAGGGATTTACCGACGGATTTTTCCGCTCGGAAAATTTCAATTTCTTGTAGTGAGCTTTAAAACAATCAAAGGGTGTTAAGTCTTCCATTTAAAAACCAAATCACCCAAGTTAAGTATTTGGCTTAAGCGGTAGTTATACTATCAATAGCTCAGTCGAGTTTGTTGAGTGGGTAACTTAGCTGAATAGCCAACTTAGTTGTTCCCTAAGGACACAACTGATTTGAGTCAACTCTGTTGAACTATTTAAAAGGACTAAAATCGAAAATTTGGTAAGGTTTACTCAACCCCCCCTTTTCTAAACCTTACACCACACTCCATGGACTTACAAGTTTTATGTTATACAAATATGTGCTACAAGAGGTAAGGGTGTTACATGTTAGTTTGGTATCAGAGCCCGGGTAGGGGTTCTGTAGGCCATGTCATTACATGTGCATTATCATGCATGTAGTTAATGATGAGCAAAGTGTTCATAGAGGAGAAGAAGCAGCCGAGCCAGAGTCACACTCATCTCATTCACCTCCACATAATGTACATGTATTAATTCCTAATTATTCTATCCACAATATACACCAAAAACCCTCCTGAACCACAAGAAAGAAAGTATGATAAACTTAGAAAAATGGGTGTTATTAATTTTATTGGTACTATTGATCCAGCAAAGGCAGAAACATGGTTGAAACAAACCAAAAGGGTTCTGAATTTGATAAAATGCACTCCTGAAGAAAAGTTTGATTATATGTCACTTTTTCGAAACACTTGTGATTGGTGGAGACTATATCTTATAGTAGTGTTTAGCAACTTGTATTGGCCTGGAATGATTTTCTACCAGAATTTCATGATACATACCTGCCAGAGGTTCATAGGGATCATAATTTAGAAAGAGTTTCTTGAAATTAAATAGGCAAGTCGATCAATTGATTATGAGGTATTGTTTAATCAACTTTCTTATTATTCTCCACATATGATAACTACAGAAAAAAAATAAATATACTAGGTTTGAGTTTGGACTTCAATTTTCTATTTGAAACCGTGTAACACCTACTGATTTGGAGACTTATAACAAGTTGAAAGCTGTAGTGATATGTGCTAATAAATTATAAGTTGAACCAATACAAAACTTCCAATATAATAAGAAGAGACAAGTGATGAAACTGGAAATAAAATGGAATCTGCTGAGCTCACACAGAGTGGGCTTCCCGAGCAGTTCAAAAGGTGGTAGTTTTAGGGGTGCAATATCAGCTAGTAAGAGTGTTGGTTATACACTATCAGTTTCCACATTGCACATGCAACAAAAGT
Organism: Rehmannia glutinosa; assembly: GCA_016081115.2. NCBI lineage: Eukaryota > Viridiplantae > Streptophyta > Magnoliopsida > Lamiales > Orobanchaceae > Rehmannia > Rehmannia glutinosa. The sequence goes on along the minus strand of JABTTQ020000216.1, from coordinate 184,355 downwards.
CATTATAGGGAATGCATATTGCTTATGGGAAAATATTTTAGATGTGGCAAACCTGGTCATATAATAAGAAGCTGCACAAAACCATGTGAGGAACCCACAGTTGAGCAAACTAGATTTAGTGGTTTCAATCGTAACAGAGATAAAGGCCAAGGAAGATTTAGTATAGGAATAGGCGCTAGTGCATAAGAAAGTCAAGCGAGCTGACTCCAGCTCGAGTTTTTGATAGGACAAACGAATAAGCTAAAGCTACATCGACTGTAGTTACTGGTAATCTCTCCATTTCTGGAATAAATGCTTATGTTTTACTTGACCCAAGAGAAACACGCCCATTTGTGTTACAATTAGTTGCATCACATTTGGATAATAAACCATAAATATTAGGCTATAATTTACTTATTCGAACTCCAGTAGGGAGTGTGGTTATTGTTAATAATGTAAATCATAATTATAAAATTCTTATTGGTTATTCGGAATCACGCGATACTTTGCTTGTTAGGCCCATAAGAGATTTTAGTGTGATTTTAGGTATGGATTGGTTAACTGAACACCATGCTAAACTGGATTATTTTACTAAAGAAATAGTGTTATAGTTTGTTGATCCAACAAAAATATTATCTAAAAGGAAAAAGAAAATTTTGGCTGTTTATATAGTATCTTTATCTACAACATTCAGTTATGATTGTTATTTAGCCCATGTAATAAACACTCGATTATGTGGTTTGAATTCTCTTTTGAGTTTCTTCATGCAAATTGGCTGATTAGTGCCTTGATTGGTTTTTAAATGGAATGGATAAAGATGCTGGAAGATTTTATGGGTTTATTTATGATGAGATTCATAGATGATATCTAGGTGTGCTCTGAATAACATCGAAAATTTAGTTGATATATAAAAAGATGCCGAGACTAGGATGATTGGAAAAGAAGAATTATTAGTAAGATAAACTTGTGATATTTTTGTTATGTAGTACAATATGATTTTGAGACAAGTAAATCGATAAAAGTGTACGCGTAAATATATTATATTTTCAGGTTATATTGCAAAATAAAGGACCAAAAATGTGATTAAAAAAGGAAACTTTCTTGGATAAATGATGATATTGGATTTTCTAAACTTTCTTTTAGGTTGTTGTCCATAGTCATTTTACACAAAGTATATGGTAATGGTGTATTTAATTAAATGAAGATATTTGTAATTAATCATGGATAGTTTAATATGAGCTTCGACTGAATCCGACTTACGTATTAATTATTAATTTCCTATGGTGGTGTTATTGTTGGATTTCGATCCATGTCGATGTAAGATGATAGAGATACTCAAATTCTTCACAGGAACTAGATCATTTACAAAGTATTTTGAATTGAGAACTAAAAAGGTTGAATAAGAATCAGAATTAATATTCATTATTGATATTTTAGTTTAACAGATTATATTTCTATGACAAGGATAACAATGGGTACAGTTGAGATGGAAGTCAAATGAGAATATTTACATAGGTTTTTGATAACTGACTAGAAGACCATATATGAATCTAAATAATATGATAATGTATGATTGTGGTTTGGATAATGATCATACTTCTTCATATTTAGGTTTATCTAATGGTACAAAAGTGTTACGATCTAAAGAAAGTTATATGTCTCTTGTACTAGGAGATTGCATCCAGACAACTTAAGGTTACAAGGGTACTAATGAGACTGGGTTAGAGTTCAAAGATTATAATATAGTTGTTGCTCATTCAGTAGATTCACTTATTGATAGATTACCTGGCACATCTATATAGATCTATATAAATCTAATGGGCTCATTTTGGAATATCATTTATGGATTTGATAGACCCAATGATCTTATTTTATTATCTAGAAGATCTTTTATTATTTTGAGATTAATAAGACGAATAATTACAATTAGTTGGGCTTTCATAGAAATGAAAGCTATAAGTCTACTATTGGGATAGTTCTCTATAAGGTTTTATAAATTAGGAAGGACGTGTTATGAATTATTTACATGATGTTGGTTATTTCATCAATATAGATATCACTTATTTTAATATATAAGAAAATAAAAGTAACTGCAAAATTAAGGTAATAAGCAAAACTCAAGCCCTGATATATTGGTTGTTAAATATAATTTGAAAAGTACTTTAGGATAATATTCCTAGACTTGATTAATTATTATTATTACATGTTTTGGTTAATTTACATGTCCCAGAATAAACATTGTAAAAGAAATCATAAAGGATTGACCTATAGAACTAAAACATTTTGAGTCATGAGAAATGATGTAGTTTAGGTTATCATTGATCGACTAACAAACTCAGCTCACTTTTTACCATTTAAATAGGGTTCAATTATCTAAAATCTATCAAAGAGGTATGTTAATGAAATTGTTAAACTACATGGTGTACCTCTCTCTACTCTTTTAGATCGCGATCCTTGTTTTACGTCTAGATTTTGGGGTAGCTTAAAACAGGTATTAGGTACTAAGGTACAATTTAGTACAACATTTCATCCATAGATAGATGAGGAGTCAGAGAGGACTATTCAAACTCTAGAGGATATGCTTCGTGCTTGTGTTCTTGAATTTAAGGGTCTTGGGATGAACACATTACGTTGATGGAATTTGCATATAATAATCAACATCATAGCAGCATTGGTATGGTGCCTTATGAAACATTATATGGTAGGAAATGCAGGAGCCCAGTATGTTGGGATGAAGAGAAAATAGGATTATTGGAAGGTCCTTATCTGATTCAAGACACATTTGAAAAAAGTAAAAATAGTTAAAAGTCTATTAAACGCAGATCAAGATAGGCAAAAGAGTTATCTTGATCAACATAGGAGGGAAATGAAATATGAAATTGGTGAGAAAGTATTTCTCCGTGTTTCTCCTTGGAAGGGTATTCTCAGATTTGGAATGAAAGGTAAACTGAGTCATCGTTGTATCGGCCCACATGAATACTTGAAATAGTTGGACCATTAGCTTATAGGCTTGGCTTGCCACGTGAATTTTTCCAGATTCATAATGTGTTCCACGTTAGTATGCTTCGTTAATACATATTAGACCAATCACATGTTTTTCGAGATGAACCAAATGAAATTACCGATAATTTCAGATTATGTCGAACAACCTAGGTTGAAATAGTGAGGTACAAAGAAAAACAATTTATAATAAACAAAGTGATTATATTGATAAAAGTGTTGTGGAAAAATCATTCTAGAGAAGAAGTTGTATGGGAGATAGAACAACACAGGAAAGAACAATATATGTGGTTATTTTTTTGATACATGTCCAAATTTCGAGGATGAAATTTTTAAGGGGGAAAACACGAAGGTACTTCATTGTACAAATACGAAGGTACTTAATTGTACAAACTTGAATGTACTTAATTGCACATCAACAGTTGGCCTCCGGGCTTGTTTGATGAAACCATGAAAACCATAGGTGTGTATGCAATGATGATTATGCTTGTTTATTTGATTTAGACAATGCGTCCCCACTGAGTCGTTGATAGCCCACCCCTTTCATTTAACAATTTTTCAGGTTAAGAGTCCGGCATCGCACGTGGTGGATGGATGTGATTGGAGTCATGAAAAGTTTTCTTCTGAATTTATCTTATAATTATTGAGAGTTTTTAGACAATGTTAATTGTTTTAAAAAATTTCCTTTGCGCACGTACGAGTTATTTATTTCTCAGTGAAGTAAAACTTTAGTCGTCCTTTTCTTTAACTATGAGGTATTTATAAACCTTTTTATTTAGCGAAACATTTATTCATGGCTTCGCTCTTTATAGAATTAGGGTGTTACATTTGTGGTATCGGAGCATGTCTACGTTTCTGTAGACTTATAAAAAAAATGTATTCTAAAATATATATGATCATCCATCTCCACTGTACCACGTCGACTCCAAGGTATGCATATTATTTTATGTCAATGATCATGTCAAGTTATGATTTATGAATACAGATTAAAACTCGAAGGAAATCGATCCAGCACACTAAGGAAAGAAAGACAACTTCAAACTGTTGAAGAGGAACATTATTGAAAGACAAGGGGTCTGCACATCCAAGATTGAAGGAAGTGCAGTGAGGTTCTTTTTGAACCAGTCTTTAGATTCGTTGGAGGGCAACGTGATCAAATCCAAGGATCTGAAGGAGCTAAAGTAGCAGGACAACTGTCTTGTGAAGAGCTGAGTCCCAGAAGCAAAGCCAGTTGTGCGATCAAGGCTAACCTTAGTGGACTCCTCCAGGAGTTGGAGAAGAGTGGAGTAGAGGAATTACCCCATCCTCGAACCACTATAAATTGCTTTGTGTCTTTTATCTTTCGGCACACTTGTTAGTTTTTTTATATATCTGTTGTTAGATAAATTTTCTAAGTCTACAGATAATAACTAAACCTAAAACAAATGTTGAAAACATATTTTAATCAAAGGGTGTAAGACTTCCGCTGAAAACCAAGTCTACTGTATTTCTAAAAAGGTCGCCTCACTCAGCTGAGTTATCTTATCAAGAGCTCTCTCGAGTTTGTTGAGTGGCTAACTATACTATGAAGGTTGAACTAACATGTTTTTCAAAGACTTAACTGACTTGTGATTTAAAACTGTGATTTAAAGGATAAAATCAAAAATTTGTAAAGTCTATTGAACCCCCTCCCCCTTTCTAGACTTTACTTAAACACCCCTTGGGACCTACAAGTGGTATCGAGTGGTTGGTTCATTGAGCCTTCTGCACTAGTTACTGAAATAGATCTCATTCTTTTTCAAAAATATCTCGCATTCCAATGTTCATTGTTAAAGAATTTGATGACTGGAAGATTTGCATGCAGGCATACCGTTCTTCTTTACACGATGAGATGTGGTTCGTCCCTAAGGATGGGCTTACTCAAATTATAAAGGTGAACACAAATGTAAGGGCTCCTGCTCTTGAGGTTCTTCTTCTTTGCACCCGCTGGGCCAGGAGAGAGGTCAGCTGCGACCGCCGCACGTCTTTGCAACCTATCGCCGCCATACCGGGATGTACTGCTTTGCACCAAGACCTGCAAGGGTTGAAAAGCCAAGATGCGAGTGGAAAAATGAGGATCGGAAGAGATACAACTTGTATAGTGTTGCCAATGATATTTTGTACAAGACTCTCGATAAAACCATGTTCAATAAAGTGAAATCATGCAGAACGGCTCGAGAAATATGGGAAAAGCTAACTTTAATTTGTGAAGGATTAGAACAAATTAAAGAAAATAAATTAAAATGCTTGCAAGTGAAACTCTGGATCAGCTGGATGCCAGATTTACAGAGATAACAAATGAGCTCTCAGCTCTTGGAAAAGAATAAACAGAAGGAGATGTGTATGAAGGTTTTAAGGTCGCTCCCAGTTGAATGGGAAATGAAGGTGATGGCCTTGAGACGTTCCATGGACTTGACCAGAACCTCCAACCATGAGCTATTCTTAGATTTGAAAGCATATGAATTTGAGCTCCGAAGGAAAAAGCAAGATGAGATAGTTGTACCAAAGATAGTTGCACTCGTGGCTGGAGAAACCAAGAAAGCTGACTCTAGGGATACCATTGACCAAGAGGAGATTACCCTTATGGTGAAAAGATTCAACAAGTTCTTTCACAAGAACTATAAAAAGATCAAGGGTTACCAGAAGACCCTCAGCTCCTTCCCAGACCAAGGAAGATAGACCACCCAAGGGAGCTGACCACCTAAAAGCTGATTACCAGAAAGCTGAAAACCTATGCTGGAATTGTAAATAGCCAGGACACTTTGCTATTGACTGTTCCTATCCACCAATCAATAAGTATCGGAATGAGGAAGAAAGAAAAATCTTCAGTAAAATAAGACAAGAAAAGAAGAAACCCATGGTTGCTGCTGAAGCTGACACAACCAAGTGCAAAGAGACAGCTGAGTCAGACACCAGCGAGGCAGATTACTCCCCAGATATCAAAGAAGAGTCTTCAATATGCCTCAAAGAACATGAAGATGAGGTACATTCTAACTCATCTAATTCTAATTCTGATGATAGTGGTAGTGATACAAACACTTCATCACCCACAGATCTTTATGATTCATTGGGCAAAGTGATGAAAAACTTTGAGCACATGAAATCCTCACACTCACTTTTAATTGAAGAAAATAGCCAGCTCAAAGGCCAAAACTCACAGCTGACTGAAGAGCTGAGTACTCTCAGTCAAGTAGCTGTTGAGAACAAAGAACTGAAAAGGCTGAAATTGCTAAGGTCAAGGCAGACTTAGCTGAAACAAAGAAGAGGGAAAAAGATTTGAAAAATCTGATTACATCATTTAGCAAGGCATTTAAATCACTGGATGACTTGATATATAATGATACAAAAAAAGAGTGGAGATAAAACAGGCATAAGATTCAATTCCTTTGTCAATGCTCAAACTCCAAAAGTGGTTTTGGAGAAAGGTTCCTCAAGCAATGGGAAAATCCAAAAGCCAAAAGCACCATATGTTGCACCCACTCACACTCTCAATCACAAACATGATGGCCTAGGTTATAAAGGCAAAGGCAAGAAGCCTACAGAGTATGCTGAAAGGATTGCTGAAACTAAATTCAGAAGAGTCCATCAGCAGAGTCCTAATAGAAAGTATTCTGTGAAGGCAAAGAAGAACTACCAAAAGCCCCAAAGGTTTCAAAGATGACCATATGAAGGGAATGGTAGAAACTATCAAAGTCAGGCTGATTGGAATAATCAAATGAGATATCAGCCAAGTCTTAAGGGATATAATCCCAAGTGGCAATGATCTCTGACTCAATATAGGTCATTCCCTATGCAAAGGAACTATTATCAGCACACATATGCACCCAGGCATTATGCTCAAAATGCACAAAAGTCTCATTAGTATCCAAAGAAAACAAATGCATAAACACACCCACATGAACGCATACAAACAAAAAGGCGGGTTGTATGTGCCTAAAGCTCCCAAGAAATTTGCTAAGATTCACTATGATTGTAGAACTGATAGGTGGCAACCTCTTAGAGTCAGATCATTTGTCTATAGGTTGGTTGGATCACCTTATAGTACTAACCCCTTAGGACCCAGACATGTTTGGGTACCTAAAAATTGATTTCCTTGATTGTAGGTTCAAGGAACAGCTGAGAACCAAAGAACCTGGTACATGGATAGTGGTGTTCCAGACACATGACCGGCAATAAGAAGAATCTATCAAACTTCAAGGAATCAAGAGGAGAAAAAGTTATATTTGGAGGAAATGAAGCTCCAGGTGAGATAAGAGGCATTGGTTCCATAAAGAAAAATGGACTGGAAATCCCAAATGTAGCTTATGTTGAAGGACTGAATTTCAATCTGTTGAGCATCAGCTAACTCTGTGATAAAGGATACAATGTAGGATTCAACATGGGTGTATGCGAGATCAAGGGTGATGAATTTAATGAAGTTGTGCTATCAGGATCAAGACAGAAAAACATGTATATAGTGGATTGGTCAACTGCTACACCAAGTACATGCTTATTAGCAAAGAGCACAGCCAAATCAAGTTGACCGTGGCATAAAAAGCTAAGTCACCTAAATTTTAAGACAACCAACAAGCTTACAAGGAGTCCTTTTGTGGAAGGATTGCCAGAATCAGTATACAAGAAGGAAAGGAATTGTGATGCATACCAGATGGGAAAGCAAATCAAGTCTTCATTCAAGGACCATCCAAGTCCTTCTTTAACAAGGATCTTGCACTTATTGCATATTGATTTTTTTGGTCCTATTGAACCAGCTTGTATCAGTCAAAAGAAATACATCTTAGAGATGGTGGGTGATTATTCAAGATACACATGGACCATCTTTGTGTAAAAAGAATGAAACTTTGCAGGAACTTCCTAAGCTTATAAAGGGAGTTCAAAATGAGAAGAGTCAAACCATTACCAAGATAAGATCTGACAGAGAAACTGAGTTTGTCAATTGGATTATAACTCAGCATTGCACAGAGAATGTTATTTCTCATGAGTTATCAGCTGCGATAACTCCACAGCTGAATGGAGTGGCTGAAAGAAGTAATAGAACCCTCAAGGAAGCTGCAAGGACCATGTTAGCTAAAGCTAGATTACCTATGAGATTTTTTGGGATGAAGCCATTGATATTGCCTACTACACTCATAATAGGTGTATGATTAATAGGCAGTTGTCCAAAACTCCCTATGAAATTTGGACGAGAAAGAAGCCAAATGTGGAATATTTTCATATCTTTGGATGTAAGTGCTTCATTCACAATAATGACAAAGACTACTTGAAAGCTTTTGATGCTAAAGCTGATGAATGTATCGTTTTGGGATACTCTGTTGAGAGTAAAGCTTTCAGAGTGTTGAACAAGAGGACTATGGTCACAAAAGAGTCTATCCATGTGGTTTTTGTTGAACAAATGTTAATGGAGAAGTTATTGATGAGTTAGCTGATAAGATGAATCAACCAGCTATTCAGAAGAGTCCATATGTCGAGGCAGATATCAGAAGACTCAATCCAGATGAAGATGAGATAGCTAAATTTCAAAGACAACTAGAAGGTTGTAGCTGAATGATGATCAAGATGAAGTTGTTCAAGACAATTTAGCTGCAAGAAGACTTAATCCAGCAGACATACTCCAACGAGATGTGAGATGGCTGAGAGACCATCCTCCAAGGTTAGTTATTGGAGATGTTAGAGAAGGAGTAAGAATCAGATCCAGAACTCAATATAAAGCTACGTTCACTTATTTCATTTCTCAAATTGAGCCCTGAGGATGTGTCACAAGCATTGGATGACACTCATTGGATTCTAGTTATGCAAGAAGAGCTGAATCAGTTTGAAAGGAATAAAGTTTGGGAATTGGTTCAAAGGCCTACCCACCAGAATGTTATTTGTATTAAGTGGGTATTCAGAAAGAAGATGAATGAAAGAGGGATCTATAATGAGAAACAAAGTAAGATTGGTAGCCAAAGGATATTTCCAAGAAGAGGGAATAGATTTTGATGAAACATTTGCACCTGTTGCATGATTGGAAGCAATAACGATGTTTCTTGCTTATGCAACACGCAAGAACTTGACAATCTATCAAATGGATGTGAAGAGTGCATTTTTGAATGGACTTTTGGAAGAAGAAGTCTATGTGGAACAACCTTCAGGTTTTGAGCATAAAACTATTAGAGATAAAGTCTAGAAGCTCAAGAAGGCTTTATATGGTTTGAAGCAAACACCAAGAGCACGGTATGACACATTGTCTCAGTTTCTAATAGACAATGGATTCACCAAAGGCAAGGTTGGCAGAACACTCTTCAAAATTCAAGATGGAGAGAGTATACTCCTTATTCAAATATATGTGGATGACATCATCTTTGGATCTACAAACGATAAGTTGTGTGACAAATTCTCAAACCTTATGCAAGGAAAGTTTGAGATGATCATGACGGGAGAGCTGAATTTCTTTCTAGGTCTTCAAGTCAAGCCAATGAAGGATGGAACCTTCATAAGTCAAACCAAATATACCAGAGATTTGATGAAGAAATTTGGTATGGAAGAGAAGTCATCTATGAAGACTCCCGTTTAGACATCTGTGAAGATGGATATGGATGCAGAAGACTGTTTGTCGATCAAACAAGGTATAGAGCCCTCATTCGATCATTACTCTATTTGACAGCTAGCAGACCAGACATCACCGTTGTTGTAGGTGTATGTGTAAGATTTCAATATGCTCCAAAGGAAAGTTGTATGACTGCAGCCAAGAGAATCCTAAGGTATTTGAAGGGATGCCAACAAGTTGGCTTATGGTACCCAAAGGAAGGAGGATTCAAGCTGGTTAGCTATTCAGATTCTGACTATGCTGGATGTAGAGTTGACTGGAAGAGTACATCTGATACTTGTCAAATGCTTAGAAATAGATTGGTTTCTTAGTTCAGCACGAAACAAAACTCAATAGCTACATCCACAACTGAAGTAGAGTGCATTGATGCAGGCAGCTATTATGCCCAAGTTCTATGGATGAGGCAACCACTGAGAGATTATGACCTTGAAGAAAGAGAGATTCCAATTATGTGAGATAATACAAGAGACATTGCAATCACTCAAAATCCATTATTTCATTCAAGAACCAAGCACATTAATGTCAGTTATCATTTTATAAGATATCATGTTTAAAACAAAGACATCACATTGGAATACATATCAACTGATAAGCAGTTAGATGATATATTCACAAAGCCATTATGTAAATCAAGATTTGAAGAGCTTAAGAATGAGCTTGGATTGATTGAGTTGTGTTAAGAAGCTCAGAAGACTCATTCAATGAAGTTAAAGATGAGCGAAATACATATTAGCAGAGTTTCACATATCAGCCAAGTGAAACAGCTTATATGGCTAGTCGGCTGTATCGAGTTAGCTTGATAGCCAAGGGTCTATTCAGTCGAATCAAGGAAAAAAGTAGCAAAGTCGAGTCATAAATGAAGAAGATGAAGCATTTATAAAGTTATATGACAAAAAGCAGTCGTTTTCTGTGAGCAGGAATGTTTTTAGACATGACGTCACCATCATTAATAGTGTCAGTAAAAAGCCTATGACGGTTTATCCATGATTGGATATAAATGCTGCTGCATTTAATGCGCAAAAATTAAAGCAGTTTTGATCTTTTAATCGCAACCGCTGATCAGTTTTCAAATTCAGAAACCTTTCTTTCAAGCCCCCTGTAAAGAGAAATTTATTTTTCTCTCTCCTCACATTCACTCTCTTGCTCACAAAGTTTCCAAACTTTCTCTCTGCAAAGAAGTTCAAAAGCCTAGTTTTCATCTTTCGATTTCAAGACTGAAAATGGCACCAACATACAACTATGTCAAACTTGCTGAGAAGATTCATATAGGAGCTACTGTTGATTTTGAAGGCCTTGTCAAACAGGGCGTTGACTAGGATTTGGCTAAGAAGATTTCTCAGAAACTTGAGAAGGCTGGTCTTAAAACATTTCTGACTATGGAGATGTCTCATACCTACCTAGAGGAGGTAGTTATGTACTACGTTAATGCTGAAGTTCATGATGATGTGATCCTCTCATCTATGAACAACAAGGAATTCAAGTTGACTGCAGCTAACATAGTTGAATACTATTTTCTCCCTACTAGTTGTTTGATAGAGTTGACTGGTTTGACTGCGGCTTGGAAGGAGATAGCCAAGCTTGAGGCTGCTGGAAAACAAAATTTCTCAGCTTTGAAGAAGCTGATTAAGGAAGACTACCACAAGCTTATGGGTGTGGTAGCTAAGTGCATCGATATAAAGTTTGACTCATTCAATCAGCTCTCTTAGACTAAGCTGATTGTAATGGCAACCAACATGGATGAAAATGAGGTTAACTAGGTTGAGTTCGTTTTCAGCAAGCTATGCCAGAACATTCTCAACACTGAAGGTGGCTGATGATGGGAAGTTTGCTAGTTCGCTAGGATATAGCCTAATCTTAGGTCATCTGATGGAGAAGAAGGGTAATTCCCTGCGCAATGGGAAACCCTTCCACGCAAACAATAAGATGTTCAAGGCCAACCTCTCTGGCTCCCAGATGCAGGCCCATGCAAAGAAGTCTGCAACCTCCGAAGGGGATTCAACTAAGCACGTCCCCCAGGACACAACTATTTTCTCTCCAGCCCCCTCACCCAAGCTCCTTCCGGCTACCTCCCCTTTGAGAAATAAGAGAATAGTTCTTGTTTTTAACTAGTCGTAAAAGAAGAAAAGACTGGAGAGAAAACTTTTACAGCTGATGAGCCAGAACAAGTTGAGGCTGAAGTTCCCCTTGAAAGAAAGACCAGGAGGAGACTTGTGAAGAAGGCTGAGAAAGTTTCTTAGCCAGTTGAGTCCGCCACATACATCTGAATAAGACACAACTGTTAGGCTTAAAACTAAGATATCTGAAAGAGACACAGCTGATACGAGAAAGGAAGAGTTAGCTATGACATCCCCTCAGACCGATGTTGTTGCTGCGGAAGATAAGGTTGCTGAAGAGCCTATGCAGGAGGACAATGACGATGTTCTTCTTTTATCCCCTGCATACCCCGAAATTGTAGACAGGCTACGCATATGGAGAGCCTGGAAGCTGAGTGCGACCCGGTTTCAATTTGAAACGCTCAAGTTCATTGAGGAGGGAGAATACCTCCTAAGCTTTTTGGGGAACATTTCTACTTGCTCTACTCTCAATGCAGATCTTTGCATGACTATCCTTTGTGAGAAGAGGATGAGGAGAAGTCTAAGGCGATTGAGAAGGCCAAGGCAGTTGAGGAATCCCTAAAACCTCATATATATGGCTTCACAGATCCCAGGATCACTCCAGGGCCTTATAACGTGCGAGCAACATTGATGTGGAAGTGGTGGATGCTGGGGTGAGCAAGCACAGTTTCAACAAAGACAGCGAGCCCAAATATTCAAGATGGAGCAACTTATAAGACTGATATGGAGTTGCTAAAGGCTCACATAAGTAGGATCTTCAAAATACAAAGAGCACTCTGTGAGCTGAGATCATGATAATGAGTGCAGAGATAAAGGCTCTTACATCCGAACATAGAGCAGCTCACGCAGTCACCCATGGCAAGCTCGATCGCATTTTGACGAACACTTCTCTAGTTGGTATTGTTGATGACAAAAAAGGGGAAGATAGCAGTAGAAAGAGGGAAATAGAAGGCAGTAGTAAAGGGGAAGATCAATCGAAGACCCCAACCCCTCGGATCATATTGGATAAATCCCAACTTGGCTCATCTACCATCTCTCTCCATTCCACGACTATCGAAGGACATGTCAAGCGATGAGAAAGTTGAGTTAGCCTTCAAGAAATGAAGAGCTCGCAATTGAAGCGACTTTGCGAGAGGTTGATCGCGGGAAGCAAAGTCGTATTGAAGGATTGAAATATGAGTTCCATGGTCCCCAGGTTGGGTTGCTCAGAGGTTCGCCAACATGAAGTTTCAAAAGGACCCGGCTCAGTGCGGGATCTAAACCAAGGTCGGTTGAAGAATTTGAAACACTTAAATGAGAAGGATTATTCAAGGAATGAATCTCGCAAAAGGCATGGGATTTGTCTTGGGAAAGAGGTTTGGATGTTGTTAAGCTAGCCGAGAAGCAGCACACTCAGTCAAGTAGTCAACGGACTTCGAGGGCTCCACTGCTCAAGACACTCCCGCAGGAGCATCGGACTCAGGAAGGGGAATGTCTGGTGGAAGAAGCAGAGGCACTTCACCAAGTATACCTACATATATTCAATATAAGAATCCCCAAAAAAATATTTGTTATACTGGGCTGGACTCAGAGAATTGGAAAATAGAGATGTTACCAAGTGAAATGATGAGGTAGTTAAGCACCAAGAGGAGGAAAACATCAGGCAACACAGAGAATTGGAAGAGAGGAGGAGGAAAGATATATTATGAGAAGAGAAAGCGTCATGAAGAAGAAGATAAAAGAATGAAGCAGCTGAGACGCTGAAGGCTGCTGCAACACCTTTTTTGTTGTATTTTTACTTAATTGTAAATACATAGGAAGAAATGTAAGTACGTTATAATCTTTTCTTTGTACTTTGTATTTTCTTTGTACATTGTAAAACAATTGTAAAGTGCATAATGATAAGTTCAATAAAATGACATATTCATATAATCATTCTTTTTCGAGCACTATTTACATTGTTATTTTATTTAAGTTTTGGTATAATTAAAAAGGGGGAAATTGTTGGGAAATTTGTGTAATAGATTTTGATGATGATATGTAAAACTTAGATTAGGAAGTTGGCACTCCAATTCTGTTGTAAATCAAGTATGTAACAGATAGGTTTCTATAATTTGAGTTGAAGCAGCCAAGTTGAAGATTCCAGAAGTTGACTAAAGATCTAAATGAAGACTCTGTTGTGTGTCAGCTAAGTATTGCAGTGAAGGATCAGTCAAGTACCTGGAAAGCTGTCTCATTCAAAAGATGGACAGCCAAGTCACTGCCGGACAAGTGGAGAAGACTATCAAAGGGGTTCAACAGCAAAACGAACTCAAGAAAGCTGAAGATGCCCGTTGATAAGCAAAGTCAAATCTTTCTTTGAAAGAGAAATGTGTTAGGCAATGGACCATAAAGTTATTTTGTTGAAAGAGTGCAAAAAGCTAGGAACCAATGGGATGCCCCTGCCGTCTCGCAGAAATTCATGCAAGGATGCAGAGCATTTATTCGAGGATCAGTCTACTTCAAATGCTGCAAGACAATATAAGCCAACAACCTCAATGTGTAGCTTGAAAAATCGATCTTCAATGGATACATTTTTCAAACAAGCACTATAAAAGGTTGAGCAATTCAAGAGAGAGAAAAATTTTGCAATAGACACATACCTGCAAACATTCAAGCAACAAGCAAATACCCTCAAGCATTCATTCTATCCTCAAACCTAAAACTCGAAGGAAATCGATCCAACACACTTAGTGAAGGAAAGACAACTTCAAATTGTTGAAGAGGAACATTGTTGAAAGACAAGGGGTTTGCACATCCAAGGTTGAAAGAAAGTGCAGTAAGGTTCTTCTTGAACCAGGCTTCAGATTCATTGGAGGGCTACGTTATCAAATCCAAGGATCTGAAGGAGCTGAAGTAGCAGGACAACCATCTTGTGAAGAGCTTAGTCCCAGAAGCAAAGCCAACTGTGTGATCAAGACTAAGCTTGGATTGTTGTACTATTGTAACGAAGTCACTGTTATCATAGTGTATTCCTCCAAAAGTTGAAGAGGGGAGTAGAGGAATTACCCCATCCTCGAACCACTATAAATTACTTTGTTTCCTTTATCTCTCAGCACACTTATTACCTGCTTATTATATCTTCTAATAGATACATTTTCTATGTCTACTGATAATAACTAAACCTAAAACAAGTGTTGAAAACATATTTCAATCAAAGGGTGTAAAACTTCCGCTAAAAACTAAGTCTGCTATATTTCTAAAAAGTCACCTCACTCACCGAGATATCTTATTAGTAGCTCTCTCGAGTCTATTGAGTGGCTAACTCAATCTGTGAAGGTTGAACTAAGCTTTCCCTCAAAGACTTAGCTGACTTATGATTTAAACTCTGATTTAAAGGATAAAATCGAAAATTTGTAAAGTTTATTCAACCCCCCTATAGACTTCACATAAACACCCATTGGGACCTACATCCATGTTGACAAAAACTATTGTACAAAAGTCTCCATGAACTTGTGCATCACATAGAATGGAGTCCGTCGGGGAGTCGATCAAACCAAGCCCGAGGCTTGCTTGGTCGTGAGTACCTACAAATGCTTTGTAGTAAGCGGCATTTGTCATCTCTTAGAGTCTGCCTCCACATAGAACTTATTCAAATGCTCTTGATGATCTCGAATTCCATTATATTCGGGGAGATAGGATGTCCTAATTTCGAGGGTAGTTGTTTAACCAGAAATCGGGCTCAATGGACTCCCTTTCTTTGAAGCGGTATCTTGTAAATGAGTATGCCTTGACGGTGTTGTTTGAGATTCTTGACTCTCGGTGGCTCTTCTCGGCTCTTCTTTGCATCCTTCATCTCTTCTTTCTTGTCCTTCAAGGCCAAGGTCTTCAATGGTGGTGGAGCTTGCGGTAGTCTTCCCTACGACATCGGGCTGCCAGTACTTTGCTCTCATTGTGTATTGAGCTACTCTTTGGCGAGTCTCTTCTAACAGATTCGAAGAGTCTCGTTAGTTAGACAAATTTCTTCACTAGGCGGAGCGCCTCGGAGGAGGAGGTAGTGCCCTTCTTTCTTGCAGGAGTGGCGACGCCTTTCGATGGAATGGTCGTCGGCCTCTCGCCGTCTTGATGGTTTTCCTTCATGCTGGTCTCTGGCTCCATGGCACTGTAGCTTGAGATCCAACTTTTTGTCTTTGGCGATCAAGTTTGCATCTTTGTGTACTTTTGTTGTTCCCACATCGACACCAAAATGATGTTGTTTTTAAAGTGATCAATCCAAGTCAATGGGTTGACCAAAATCCTCTTCCGAGAGGGGAAGTTTTCACGTCACTCCTCTTCCCGAGGGGGAAGTCTTCACATCACTCCTCTTCCCGAGGGGAAGTCTTCTGTCTTCTTCTCCTATAGTTGGAATATTCTTTGACTTGGAAACTTCTTCTCTATAAAGGGAGGCCCCTCCGATGCTCAACTAAGCATAGTGAGCGAGAGAATAAATAGTAAGCGAATATTGTATAATAAATGCATATGAGGATTATGAATTTATTAACTTACAGATAATAGGAGGGACCTTTTTATGCCTAGGAGATGGGTCATGTGGGCCGTGTAGGAGAAATCAGCCGATGGGACAAACTCGGACTCCTTTGGGCCGGTTCATTTATTAAGAGCACATTGGCCAATTAATATTAAATAAACATATGTAAAATAATTTATATATTTAATTAATGAAATACCATTTTTGTCCCCCAACAAGTTGTGTTCACCTTCTTAATTTTGATGGGTCCTTCTTCAATGACCCTAAACATCTCCTCATG
Organism: Rehmannia glutinosa; assembly: GCA_016081115.2. Lineage (NCBI taxonomy): Eukaryota > Viridiplantae > Streptophyta > Magnoliopsida > Lamiales > Orobanchaceae > Rehmannia > Rehmannia glutinosa. Next base: position 167,898 of record JABTTQ020000216.1, on the reverse strand, counting down.
TAATGCAACACGATGTTCCTGCATACGAATCTTCAAGTCATCAATATTTTCGATACTAGACAAACGAATGCAGGACAAATTTGTTTTCTATGATGAATATATGAGTTTAAAAAAACTTCTTGTGTCATTTGTTTGTTCAGAAAAAGAAAATCTAGTTCAGCAACCAATGTTGATGGTCCATTGAACAAATCACTCTAAAACCACTTGTAGGCCTTAAGGCGCTAAATGAAAATGTAGAAGGTGGTGCTAAATAGACTTTCACAGATTTTACGAATTTTGCAGAGTATATAAGAACAAATAATATGACAGTTGAGTATAAGGCCAGCTAATTGGACACTCAGTTGATTTGGTATATAAGCTATAACAGATAAGTTAATCACTTTGCAAATCACTAATTTACATTGTTGATAGAATAAGCTGAGATAGTAGTATATATAGTAAAGAAATCAATTTTCACGCTTAGTGGAAGACTTAAACACCTTGTAAGATATTACTGCAACAGGTTTTAAGATTAATTAACAACTTTATAAAACAGAATGTAGTATGAGATGTAACTGTGATGTGTAAGGTAAGTAAAATTCATAAATTAAAGAGGAAATTACATTAAACGGCCAGTATCATTTGTGTTTTAACACTTTACAATATAAACTATTTTTGTTACACTTTAACTACCATATGAACTATGTAATTTTTTGTATTTTTCCCTATATGGACACTTTTACCCATAATGTATTGATTTTTTATAGAATAATGATAATAGTTCATTATAATCATATCAGACTCATCATGCACTCATATGAAAAATTAACTATCCCTCAAATTCATACCTTGTTTCAATAGAATGTAGTTGAGTATTCCTAACCGAGTTTTGGGTTGTTCCTTACAGCCTAACCACATACAATTATACGACTGCTCCTTATATCTAATCTAACAGGCGTTGCGATCGTTAAACTTGGCGAAAATTGCAGCGATTTTTTTTTTTGCAACTTTAGACATTAGCAATGAATATTTAAGTATTCACCACTAACCAATTAATATATATATATATATATATATATAATTTTAGTCAATTAGCGATGAAAATATTCGTCAAGAACCAGGATCACTCGACTATATTCCAATCAAACAATGTAAGGGATTAATTATTTCTTTATATAGAAGCATGATTGGTCGGAAATGATTGTAATGAACTATTTTCAATATTTTAGAAAAACAAATTTTAGGTTTAAAACTGTCCATATAGGGCAAAGTGCAAAAATTTACATATTTTTAGGAAATTTATTTGATAGATTTTGATGATACCATGTAAAACTTAAACTAGGAAGTTGGCACCCCATTTTCCTTTTGTATTGTAATAGATAGGGCTGAAAAAGCTGAGTCAAGTCAGCTATGTCAAAGATTACAAGAAGTCAACTACGGACTGTGTCAAGACTCTCCGGGGTGTCAGCTGAGTAAGGCCATGAAGGAAGACAAGGACTCTCCTGAAGAAGAGCCAGCTGGGGAACAACTGTGAGTAGTGTCGATCAAGTCAACTCAAGAAGCCAAGTCTACAAGTTGAAGTAATAGTTGAGTTATCCAATAATTGTAGCGACTCAAGTCACCTGGGTAAAGGCAACAATCAAGTCAAGACAACCGACTTAGATCCGTTGATTAAAGTCAAGAATATTACTTCATTTGGTAATATGACAAGGTGTGTCTAAAGTGTTTGGCCCGAATTGTGCAAAAGAATAAGCTATGGGAAACACCGCACCTTGTGTCGTGCACTGCAATCACCGAAATGCCATTAATACGAGGAAAGGTCAACATCAAGGACTTTGACCAAGACAAGACAAGCCAACAAACACAAGTGACATTTGAAATTAGCAAATTTCAAATGTGCACGATAAAAAGCTGAGGAAGCTATTGAGAAGAGGTTACCTTGCACACCTGAGAAATCAAGCATTCAACCTGCAATACTCTCAAAGATAATCAAGATATTCCTCAAGCCTGAAACTCGAATAAACTCGATCCAACACTCATTGTGAAGGATAGATAACTTCAAACCATTGAATAGGATAACTTTTGAAGAAAACAAAAGGGGTCTACTCTCCAAGTCAGGATTGTAGATGGGTTCAAGGTCGAACCATTATCAAGTTTGTTGGAGGGCTTCGTGATCAAATCCAAGAACTTGAGAAGTGAGCGGAAGTAGTAAGGCAACTGCCCTGTGAAGAAGCTGAGTCGCAAGAGAAGCCAGCTATGTGATCAAGTCTGTCTCCAGACTGTTCACCGCTTTGTAAACTGATCTGTTACATAGTGTATTCCTCAAGGAGTTGGAGAAGAGAGGATTAGAAGAATTACCCCATCTTCGAACCTTTATAAATATTTGTTTCATTTACTTTCAGCAAATTTACTTTCCTGCATATTTCTTTTATAACTGTTGTTAGTATTATATTTGCTCTCCAACTGATTAATAACCAAGTGCTTAAAACTAAGTGTTAAAACAAGCTTAAAACAAATCAAAGGTTGTTACGTCTTCCACTGTTACAAACCAAACTAGCCAAGTTAAGCATTTGGCTTAAGCTGCTGAGTTATACTATCAACAGCTCTATCGAGTCTGTTGAGTGGGTAACTTAGTTGAATAGCCAACTTAGCTATCCCCCAAGGACACAACTGTTTGAGTCAACTTTGTTGAATATTTTTAAAGGACTAAAATTAAAAATTTGTTAAGGTTTATTCAACCCCCCCCCTTCTAAACATTACTTCACACCCCTTGGGACCTACAAGTGGTATCAGAGCGGTTGGTTCATTGAGCATTCCGCACTGGTTACTGAACTAGATCTCTATCTTTTCAAAAGGTTTTAACACTTGTGTTTTTCAAAGTCTTTTATTTTTCAAGCAAAGTTATTATCATGGAAGCAAATCTAACATGCATTCCTATGTTCACTATTGAAGAATCTGATGATTGGAAAATACGTATGTAGGCTCATCTATCTACATTACATGAGGAAATATGGCTTGTGATAGAAGATAGGTCACTGCAAATTCTTAAAGTCAACACAACAGACGTAAGCAATGACTGCCGCAGAGGGAGAAGAAGTTGATGCTGACGCAAGACTAGCCATGGTTGAAAAACCAAGGACTGAGTGGACTAATGAGGATAGAAAGAGATACAACCTGGACAATGTGGCCAAAGATATTCTCTACAAGACATTGGACAAAGCCAGGTTCAATAAAGTCGAATCTTGCAAATCTGCAAAAGAAAACTGAAATAAGATGACTTTAATTTGTGAAGGATCAGAACAAATTAAAGAAAATAAACTATCTGTTGTTTTTCAAAAATTTGAGAATTTTAAAATGTTTGCAGGTGAATCTCTGGATCGCTGGATGCCGGATTTACTGATATTACAAATGAGCTTTCATTTATTGGGGAAGAGTATACATAGAAGGAAATGTGTATCAAGATTTTAAGAGCCCTCTCGGCAATGGGAAATGAAGGTTATTGCTCTAAGACATTCAATGGACCTCTCAAAGACATCGAACCATGAGCTATTCTCAAACCTCAAAGCATATGAGTTTGAGTGAGAAGAAAGAAAAGCAAGAGGAGACATATGTACCCAAGACAAATGCACTAATGGCAAGTGATGGAAAGAGAGCTAAGTCAAAAGAGACCATAGACCGGGAGGAGATAGCCCGATGGTTCGGAGATTCAACAAGTTCTTCAATAAGAACTACAAAAGAAAGAAGGATGAAACCTCCAAGAGACATTCAACACCTTCCAAATCAAGGAGGACATGCGCCCAAGAGAGCCGAGCATTAGAGAGTTTATTACCGGGAGAGATGATAATCCAAGAACAACGACAGGCCGATTAGAGAGTTGAGAACATGTGTTGGAATTGGAACAACCAGGACATTTTGTTGTTATTTGTTCCTATCCACCATCAACAAGTACGAAATGAGGAAGAAAGAAAAGTCTTGAGGAAAGAAGACGAGGAAAAGAAGAAAGCCATGTTTAGGCTGCTGAGACTCTTGAGCCGAGCCCCAAGATGCAAAAAGCGATGGACTTCGAGATAGTAATGAAGCGGACTACTCAAGTGATTCGAGGAAGAGGCTATGATCTACCTCATGGCTAAAGAACAAGATCAACGGATCAAGAAGATGAGGTACATTCTAAACTCATCTCATTGATTCAAGTGAAGTAGCGTGATGATACACACTTCATCACCCACTCCGATCTTTGTGATTCATTAGACAAAATGATGAAAGATTTTGAACACATAAAATCCTCACACACAATCTTAAATGAGGAAAATAGCCAACTTAAAAGCCAAAACTCACAAATTGACTAAAGAACTCGAGTACTCGAGTCAAATAGCTAATGAGAACATTAAGTGAAGGCTAAAAATGCCAAGATCATAGCGAGTTAAGCGCTACGAAAATGAGGGAAAAAGATCTTAAAAATGTGATTGCCTCATTTATAAAAGCATCCAAATCATTGGATGAACTTATTATGACCAAAAAGAATGTGAAGATAAATCGGCATATGATTTAATTCCTTTGTGCATAGTCAAACTCAAGAGTGATTTTGGAAAAAGGATCTTCAAACAATGAAGCATCCTAAAAACCCAAGACATCAAATGTTGCACACAAATCTATTCCAAAGCACAATCAAAATCATACTGACCTTGGATATAAAAGAAAAGGAAAGCAGCCAGTTGATTATGCTGAGAGGACAGCTGAGAAGAAATTAAGCCAAGTTCCTCAGCAAACTTCAAATAGAAAATACTCTGTGAAAAGCAAACAGAGCTACCAAAAACCCCAGAAATTTCATCAGAGAAATACCAATGATGGGAATGGTAGAAAATATCCAAACTATGCTGATTAGAATAATGTGAAACATTAGCAAAGACCTATGGAATACATGCCAAAATGGAAAAGACCTAAACCTCAGCAAAGGTCATTCCAAAGGCAAACGAGCTTTTATCAGCACACATATGCACCCAGGCACTACACTCAAAAATATCACAACTACCCCAAGAAAGCAATTGCTAAAACACACACACAGGCATACAGACAAAAGAGACAGATGTGTTATCCTAAAACCCCCAAGTAATTTGCTAATGTGCACTATGATTATGGCACTGATAGATGGCAACAACTTAGAGTCAGACCATTTGGCTATAGGTTGGTTGGAGAATCTCATAGCACTAACCCCTCAGGACCCAAACAAGTATGGGTACCTAAAAACTGATTTCCTTGATTACAGATTCAAGGAACAGTCGAGTGCCAAGGAACCTGGTACATGGATAGTGGTTATTCCCGGACACATGATGAGGAAACAAGAAAAACCTGTTAAGATTTAAGGAGATTAGAGGTGCAAAAGTTATATTTGGAGGAAATGAAGCTCAGGGGAGATCAAAGACACAAGATCTATCAAGAAAAATGGATTGGAGATCACAGATGTTGCTTATGTTGAAGGCCTCAACTTCAACCTATTAAGTATCAGCCAACTTTGTGACAAAGGCTACAATTTATGATTCAATATGGGAGTGTGCGAGATCAAGGATGCTGAATCAAATGAAATAGTGTTGCAAGGGTCAAGGCAAAAGAATATGTATGTGGTAGATTGGTCTACTGCTACTCTAAGCACATGTCTGCTAGCAAAGAGCACAGCCGAATCAAGTTGGCTGTGGCACAAGAAGCTAAGTCATTTGAATTTCAAGACAATCAACAAGCTTGCAAGGAGTCATCTTGTAGAAGGATTGCCAGACTCAGTGTACAAGAAAGAAAGTGTATGTGATGCATGGCGGATGGGAAAGCAAATCAAATCTTCATTCCAGGATAAGCCAAGTTCTTCTTCAACAAGGACTTTACATCTGTTGCATATGGATTTATTTTGTCCAGTTGAGCCAGCTAGCATAAGTGGAAAGAAATACACCCTGGTAGTGGTGGATGATTATTAAAGATATACATGGACAATCTTCATGTGTAAAAAGAAGGAAACTTTGCAGAAGTTACCTCAGCTCATGAAAAGAGTTCAAAACGACAAATGTCAAACCATCATAAAAATAAGATCTGATAGGGGAACTGAGTTTGTCAATGGGATAATAACTCAGTATTGTGTTAAAAATGGTATTGCTCATGAGTTATCAGCTGCAAGGACTCCACAGCAGAATGGAGTAGATGAACGAAGGAACATAACTCTCAAGGAAACTGCAAGGACCATGTTAGCTGAAGCTGGATTGCCTAAGAGAATTTGGGTGAAGTCATAAATACAACATGCTATACTCAAAATAGATGCATGATTAATAAGCAATTGACCAAGACTCCCTATGAAATCTGGACAGGGAGAAAGCCAAATGTTGGATATTTCAGGATATTTGGATGTAAATGCTTCATCCATAATAATGGCAAAGACAACTTGAAGGCTTTTGATGCTAAAGCTGATGAAGGTATCTTTTTGGGATACTCAACTGAGAGTAAAGCCTATAGAGTGTTGAACAAGAGGACTATGGTAACAGAAGAGTTTATCCATGTTGTTTTTTATGAACCTAATGTGAGTGGAGAAGACATTGAAGAGTTAGCTGATAAGTTGAATCAGCCAACTATGCAAAAGAGTCCTTATATTGAAGCTGAAGTGAGAGCACCAATCCAGATGAAGATGAGATAGTTGAATCTCAAAGACAGCTGGAAAATCTACAGCTGAATGAAGATGAAAGAGCTATGCAAGACAACTTAGATGCGAGAGGACTGAATCCAACTGACTTATTCCAACCTGATGTGAGATGGCTGAGAGACCATCCACCAGAGTTAGTCATTGGAGATGTTAGAGATGTCATAAGAATCAGATCTAGAGCATAGCAAGAAGCTATGTTCACTTGTTTTATTTCCCGATAGAGCCTAAAGATGTGTCTCAAGCATTGGATGACACACATTGGATTCAGCCATGCAAAAGGAGCCAATCGAATTAGTTTGAAAGAAACAATGTATGGGAATTAATTCAAAGGCCAACCCATCAAAATGTCATTGGTACAAAATGGGTTTTCGAAACAAGATGAATGAGGAAGGATCATTTGTAAGAAACAAAGCAAGATTGGTAGCCAAAGGGTATTTCAAGAAGAATGTATAGATTTTGATGAAACATTTGCTCATGTTGCAAGGTTGGAAGCAATAAGGATGTTTCTTGCTTATGCGATGACATAAGAACTTCACCGTATATCAAATGGATATGAATAGTGCATTTTTAAATGGATATTAGAGGAAAAAAAAGTTATGTTGAACAACCTCCGGTTTTGAAGCGAGAAAACTATTGGGGATAATGTCTACATGCTCAAGAAAGCATTGTATGGATTGAAACAAGCACCAAGAGCATGGTATGATACATTATCTCAATTTCTAACCGACAATGGATTCACCAAGGGCAAAGTTGATAGAACACTCTTCATAATTCAAGATGGAGAGAGTATCTTTGCTTGTTCAAATATATGTGGATGAAATTATTTTTGGTTCCACAAATAAAGAGTTGTGTGACAAGTTCTCAAACTTCATGCAAGGCAAATTTGAGATGAGCATGATGGGAGAGTTGACTTTCTTCCTAGGACTTCAAGTTGAACAATTGAAGGATGGAACCTTCATAAGCCAAACAAAGTATACCGGAGATTTAATGAAGAAATTTGATATGGAATAGAAGTCTACATGAAAATTCCAATGAATACTTCAATCAAGATGGACATGGATGCAGATGGCAAAGCTGTTGATCAAACTAGATATAGATCCCTCATTGGATCATTGCTCTATCTAACAAAGCAGCAAGCAGACATCACCTTTGCAGTAGGTGTATGTGCAAGATTTCAATCTGCACCAAAGGAGAGCCACATGACAGCAGCAAAGAGAATCCTAAGATATTTGAAGGGATGCCAGGAAGTCGGCTTATGGTATCCTAAGGAAGGTAGATTCGAGCTGGTTGGATACTCGGACTCGGTATGTTGGATGTAGAGTTGATAGGAAAAGTACCTCGGTATATGTCAAATGCTTGGAAATAGATTGGTTTCTTGGTTCAGCAAGAAACAAAATTCAATAGCTACATTCAACAGCAAGAACAAAGCACATTGATGTCAGATATCTCTTTATAAGAGATCATGTTGAAAAGGAAGACATCACCTTGGAATACATCTCAATCGATAGCGGTTAGCTAACTTATTCACAAAGCCATTATGTGAATCAAAGTTTGTAGGTCCCAAGGGGTGTGAGTGTAAGGTTTAGAAGGGGGGGTTGAATAAACCTTACCAACTTTTCGATTTAGTCCTTTTTAAACGTTTAGAGTTAATACTTCACAAACGATTCCTTGGTGGACAAAGTTAGTTAATCAAAGAGAGTTAGTCACTCAGCAGGACTCGGCGAGCTCTTGATAGAATAACTCGATTGTTTTGACTAAAGACTTAACTTTCGATTGTGATATGTTTTAATGGAAGACTTAACACCCTTAAATTTTGGTTAAATATGTTTAAATGCTTGGTTTTAGCACTTTGTTGATTATCAATTGGATAGCAAATTTATCAATGAATATTAAAGTAATGTGAAGAAATTAAAGTCTTTGAAATGTAAATGACACCATAAGTTTTTATAGAGGTTCGAAGATGGGGTAATTCTTCTACTCCTCTCTTCTCCAACTCTGGAGGAATCCACTATGTATTGATCAATATACAAAGTGGTTAACGGCCGAGTATGCAATCTTGATCACCACAGACTAACTTGATCCTTTGGGACTCGGTCTGAGATGCCTTGGTCACACAAATTGGCTTCTCGTGCGACTCGAAACTTCTTCACAGAGCACCCTTGCTACTCTGTTACCCACTTGCTCAAGCTTCTTGATTTGATCACGAAGCCCTCCAAAATCTTGAGATTGGTTTGTCTTTAACCTTTCTACAATCCTCCGTGGAGTGTAGACCCCTTGATTCTTCAAATGTTTCCTCTTCAACTGATTGAAGTTGTCTTTCCTTCACAGGTAAGTGTTGGATTGATTTCCTTCGTAGTGTAGGCTTGAGGATTGAACTTGAATGATTTGAGAATATTTTTGGCTACAGATATTGCTTTTCTTGTTCGTGTTTGTTTTCTGATTGTCAAGGTAACCAACACTCTCTCAAATAGATTCCTAAGCCTTTTATAGTGTTCTTTTGAAAAATTTGCCCGTTGAAGAGATATGCTTATTTTCAGAAGACACTTGTGGTCGTTGGCTTGTCTTGTTGCAGTCCTTGGAATTGACATTTCCTCGTATGATTGATTCTTCAGCTTTTCAGAGTTCTGACACAGGTGCAGTGCTTCCCATTGGTTTATTCCTTTTGCACGCTTCTGGGACTGAGCACTTTAAGAAAGGCAGTATGGAAGTATTACTTGTTTAAGTAATTCTCTTGACTTCTGTGCAACGGATCTCTTTCAGTTATCTCGACTTGACTGCATTTCCTTGACTTCCCCAGGTGACTTCGAGTCAGCTTCCAATCATTGGATGACTCATCTGTCACTTCAACTTGAGACTTGGTCATCTTGAGTTGACTTGACCGACACTTCACTCACCGCATCTCACCGCACCTTCACGAGTTCCCCGTCTTCTCTTCTTTGCCACACTCAGCTGCCTCACAACGGAGTCTTCCTTCTAGTCTCCAATTGACTTCTTGCATATCTTGGCATAGCTGACTTAACTCAGCTCGACCAACCCTATCTATTACAATGCAATTTACAACAAAAATGGGGTGCCAACTTTCTATTCTAAGTTTTACATGGCATTTATCAAAATCTAAAAATGATTTCCCAACAAGGTTTGAAGAGCTCAAAAATGAGTTAGGGTTAATTGAGCCGAGTTGAGACTCAGAAGACTCATGCGGAGAAAAGAAGATAAAAAAATTGAAAAAGAGCAAGTTTCACATTTCAGCAAAGTGAAACAACCATGTCGGGAAGTCAGCTGTATCGAGTTAGCTGACAGGTGAGTTACATTATGAGAAGAGAGAAGCAAAGTTGAGTCACTTTGGATATAAGCTAAATCATTTAATTCATTTTAATTAAGATGGAATGTTTTTAAGGATGACATCGGGCGTAATAATGACTGTCACAGTAAAAGTTGCACAGTAAACCATATGATTGGATATAAATGTTGTTGCATTTAATGCGGGGAATTAAATGTGGTTTTGAATCTCTAATCTCGACCGTTGATCTCGATCAATAATTTCAAACTCCGAAAGATGTCCTTTTACGTTCCTTATCTATGAAACTTCACCTTTCTCTCTCCTCACGCGAACTATTCATCTTCAAGCAAGGAAAAAGCATTTTCTCTGTAACCAAGTGTAAACCCTAGTTCTTTCAAGCAAGTTTTCTCGCATTTCAATCGGTAGAAAATTCTAAAAATGGCCCCAACTTATGATTTCGTAAAACTCTCAAGCAAATCCACACTTTGGTTCTTGATGGATTTTGAAGGAATGATCAAACAGGATGTCGATGAAACCCTGGTCAAGAAGATAGCTGAAAAATTGGAGAAGTCCGGCCTGAAGGACTTTCTAACGATGCAGTTTACACATACGTACCTTGAAGATGTAGCCATGTTCAATGTGAACGGAGCGCGGGATGACGAAAATCAAGTCTTGTCATCACAACAAGGTCATCAAACTCAATGCAAAAGACCTTCTTTGACACTGATTTTGCCAGAGAGATTGAAGGACATCGGCCCGAGAAGGATGTCGACTTAGCTCTTGCTTGGAAAGAAGTTGCCATGTCGAGTGTGCTTTGCGTGGGTTGTTTATACGGCCAAGAAAGAATCATTGAAGGATGGCTACCATAAGCGATGGACGTCGTCTCAAAATGTGTGGACATGAAATTTGGGAGCTTCAATCGGTTGTCAAGACTAAGCCGATCAAAATTGGCTGCGATCATGCAAGAGAAGAAAGTCAATCGGTGAGAGTTTGTTTTCACCGAATTTGCCGAACGTCTTTGAACAGGACCTACAAGGAAGATAGATCTTTTGGATGTTCCTTGGGTTATGGCACAGTGATTGGCCATCGATGGAGGTGAAGGGTATTGCTCTCCGCCATGGCAAGCCCTTTCATGCCAACAAGCGTTTGTTCAAGGATAATCTTTTAGGAGCCAGAAGAGGCTCATGCTACAAAAGGCGATACGGTGAGGGGAATTAGGCGACCAAAGACACGATTGATGTTAGATAAATGTTTTTATCATGATTTTGATGATTTTGTTTAAATGTGTTTTTACACCAAAACAATATTTCTAAATGTTGTCCAAATACTCCGTCGATTTAAAATATTTTTACTAATTTTTGGAGTATTTCTTGAAGTTTATTTTCGATAAAAATTGGACAACACTTATATCTCGTGTTGGACCGGTCGCCCTATAGGGCAACCCGTACTGAAGATGAATTTTGGAATTGAAAACGGGACGGAGGAGAAATAATGGAGGGCAACTTGTCGACCGTGGTCGTAAGCGACGGTGTTATTTCTCCTCTTTCGGGCGACCGGTGCACAGGGCTTTGTTTTTATTACGAACACTCGATTGAGGTTTGGGGCTGAAGGACAACCGGTCAACATAGGGGTCAACCGGTCCAACCCCATGGTGACTCCCCCCTATGTATTTTCGTGTGAAAAACTTTCAAATCCTTCTCTCTGCACCAGACCGGTCGCGTAAGGGGTTGATTTCTAACAGCTATAATCTTGATTTTAATTGCTTTCTTTTTGCAAAATTCACTCTCCAAGAAGGAGACAATGTCTGGAAATCAATACAAGACTTCTCCTATAAATAGAGGAAGCATTCAAGCAACAAAAAAACACAACATACAAGCAAAAGTATACAAGCAAAACACTTTGTCAAAACTCTTGTTGTATTAGCCTAAGTCCTTACACTTGCACATCTTGAGGTCTAGGCTTTTCATTCTTGATTACACTTGCACTCAATATTTGTATTATCATTATCGAGTTGTAATCTTGAATTTTGTCCATCATCCAAAACAAGATATCCTTGTTGTTGTTCTTGTGGTAAGAACACACTTGGGTGATCTTAGGTTTTGAAGAGTGTGGTACTCTTCATAGGTGTTGAAGGAAGATATTGGTAATCTCCTTGAAGGTGTTGTAAGAAGATTGCGGTAATCTTCAAAGGTGGTGTTGTATTAATTGTGGTAATTAATAAAATTTCTTTTTCTTTTTCGAAACCTATCCCGGATATACTGGGGTGGTAGAGCACATAGTCCCTAGGTGGGGTGAAGCTCTTTAAATCATCGTGTGTTGTTTATTTTCCGCATTTACAGTTTTTATCTTTGCTTGTTCAATTAAAAAGAGGGCGGAATTTGAAAAACAGGCATAATCTATTCACCCTCCCTCTAGATTATCGTAGCCACTTGGACTTACAAATGGTATCAAAGCCAAACTCTTTGGCTAACTCGTTCCGAGTAAAGAGGAAAGATCTATGGCTACGAACGAAGCATATCTCACCACCGGCGCATCCACCAACAATCCACCACTATTCGACGCCAACAACTACGCATTTTTGAAAGACCGAATGGAGTGCTTTCTACAAGGTGCGGATTTGATATTTGGAATGTGGTTATTGAAGGAGTTGATCAACCAACCAAGAAATTGGAGGAAAGCACCTTAGTTCTCAAAACTTTCAAGGAGTTCGATGACAATGACAAGAAGGCTTTTTCTCTAAACGGTAAGGCCTTAAATATTTTACATTGCTCTCTTACCGCCACCGAGTATAATCGCATAAGAGGCATAAGGTCGGCACATGAAGTTTGGGAAAAATTGGAGACAATCTATGAAGGAACAAAGAAGGTCAAACAAGCAAGAAAAACCATGCTTGTTAAAGACTTTGAAAACTTCAATATGCATGATGGTGAAAGCATATCAAAAATGGTGGAAAGGCTTGACAACATTGTCAATCCTCTTGTGGCTCTCGGTAAAGTCATCTCCGAAGAAGATAAGGCGACTAAGGTATTGAACGCTCTTTCCGGCTCATGGTCCAAAAAGGTGACGGCTATCACTGAAGCACAAAATCTCGAAACACTCAAGTTCGATGAGCTCATCGGGAACCTCCTCATTTATGAAGTCTATCTCAAGGAGAGGAAAAATTCCAAACCATCCACCACTCAATCGGGTATGCAAAATATTCCTAAAGGCCTAGCATCTTCTTCTAATAATACATATTATGCTAATGATGAGGATGCTGAAGAGACGGCCGCACTTGTCCGGAAATTTGCAAAATTTGTGAATAAAAATAAGGCAAGAAAACCAAGAGACAACTCATGTTTCAAATGCGGAAAATCCGGGCACTTCATAGCCGATTGCCCGAAACTAGATGAGGAGGAACAAAGGAAGAAAAAGCCTTTTCCGAAAAAGAAGGCTCTAAATGTGGATGTCAAAACTTGGGATGAACTACTCGCCACATCCGACGAGGAAGGAGAAACCGAACATGGTCTTATGGCCATAGACGTTGAAAATAACGAGGTACGCTCTAACACTTAAACTTCTTCCTTAGTTGATGAATTGCAATGTGATTTTGATGAATTGCAAAATGAATTTCAAAATTTGATTGTTAAATACAAGACTTTGAAAAAGGAGCATAAAGAGCTTAAAATTGAAAAGGATAAATTTTTCACGTCTTATGAATCTCTTGATAAAGCTCATGTTATTACTCTTACTAAAGTCCGTACTCTTGAAACCAAAAAACAATCGCTCACTAGTGATCTTGAATGTTTAAAAAAGGATGTGCATCGTTTTAACTTAAGTACGAATAAAGTTACAAAAATTTTAGATGCACAAAGAGGTGAGCATTCTAAATTAAGACTTGGCTATAAACCTTTCCAACCTATTTCAAAGAAAAATGACCAAGGTCCGACTTTTGTACGTGCTAGTAGTGCCCACAATCTTATTTGTTTTTATTGTGGTAAAGTTGGTCATTATGTTACTCATTGTAAATTGAAGAATAATCTTAACTATTTTTGGAGACCCAAAGGTCTCAAAACTAACCCCCATGGACCCCAAAATTATAGGGTACCTAAAAGTGCTTCATTTGTAGGTAATAGGGGATATAACAACCATGGAGGATTCAAAATGGCTCGTGGACAGCGGGTGTTCGCGCCATATGACCGGAAGGAGAGAACTTTTTACCAACATCAAGCTCCAAGAAGAGGGTATGGTCATGTTTGGGAAAGGCAAAGGAAGAATTCTTGGAAAGGGAGAAATTGGTAACTCTTCTTTCTCTCTTAGTAATGTTCTTTATGTTGAAGGGCTTAAGTTTAATTTGATAAGTGTTAGCCAACTTTGTGATTCATATTATAATGTTATTTTCAATAAAGAAAAATGTCTTATTGTTAAAAATGATGAAATTATTTGTGAAGCAAATAGAAAAGGCAATCTTTACAAAATTTGCACAAGTGATTTGGTTAGTCAAAATGTTTCTTGTCTCGTCGCCAATAATGATTTAACTAGTTTATGGCATAGGCGACTTGTTGGATACAAAAATTTGCAAACTATTTACAAAAACCAACATGTAAAAGGACTACCCAAATTGAATTTTGAAAATCTTGGCTTATGTGACACTTGTCAAAAGAACAAATTAGTTAAAAGTAGTTTTAAGCCCAAAAATGAAATTTCCACAACCAAACCCCTTCAATTACTTCACCTTGATTTGTATGGGGATATTGGTACGGCTAGTTTAAGTGGAAAACATTATACCTTCGTTATAGTCGATGATTTTTCTAGATATACTTGGGCTATTTTTCTTGCAAATAAAAGCGATGTCGTTAATGAGTTTGTTAAGTTATGTAGACTTATTGAGAATGAAAAGAAAGATATTATTAAGTCTATTCGAAGTGATCGAGGTGGAGAATTTGATGAATAATTTAGAGTCTTTTGTGAAACCAAGGGATATGCTCACAATTTTTTGGCTCCAAGAACACCTCAACAAAATGGAGTAGCCGAAAGGAAAAATCGGACACTTCAAGAATTGAGTCGGTCCATGCTCAATGAATTTTCACTTCCAACATATTTTTGGACCGAAGCCGTAAGTACCGCTTGCTATGTCATTAATCGAGTTTATCTTCGTCCTAAATTGAATAAAACACCGTATGAGCTTTGGAAAGGAAGAACTCCAAATATTAGTTATTTCAAAATATTTGGATGTAAGTGTTTTATTTTGAATACTAAGGATCAATTGGACAAACTTGATCCTAAGGCCGATGAAGGAATATTTATGGGGTACTCTATCAAGAGCAAAGCATATCGGGTTTACAATAAGACTAGTATGGTTGTTAAAGAATCTATCCATGTCAAATTCAATGAAGCTTCGGGTGTTGAAAGGATACCTAATGATGATAGTGATGAAGAGGATGTTATTGAACCTATTGTTCAAAATAATGCTCAAAATGATCAACCTTCAACCTCAAATGTTCCTCAAGAAGACAAAGGTGATACTTCGGATCTTCCCGTGGCATTGAAATTTAAGGGAGATCACCCAAAAGATCTCATTATTGGTGACCCCCTTGATAAAGTGATGACTCAAAGAAAATTTGCTAAGAAAGCTCTTATATCTCAAAAAGAGCCTAAAAATGCTAAGGAAGCTATTGAAGATGAGGATTGGTTTTTAGAAATGCAAGAGGAGTTGAATCAATTTGAAAAAAATGATGTTTGGGAATTGGTACCTTGTCCTCCATCTCAAACTATTATTGGTACAAAATGGGTATTTCGGAAAAAACTCGATGATCAAGGCAATATTGTTCGAAACAAGGCAAGGTTAGTAGCTCAAGGGTATTGTCAAGAAGAATGTATTGATTATGATGAAACATTTGCACCCGTAGCACGTTTAGAAGCTATTCGAATTTTACTTGCCTATTCTTGCTTTAAGAATTTCAAGCTTTACCAAATGGATGTTAAATCTGCATTTTTAAATGGTTTTATTCAAGAAGAAGTCTATGTAAAACAACCTCCGAGGTTTGAAAATTTTTATAGGCCAAATGATGTCTATAAACTTAAGAAGGCCTTATATGGTTTAAAACAAGCACCCCGTGCATGGTATGATAGACTTAGCTCTTTTCTTTTGCAAAATGGTTTTACAAGAGGTATAGTTGATACTACTCTCTTTGTTTTTGAAAAAGGGCAAGATTGCTTATTAGTTCAAATTTATGTTGATGATATTATTTTTGGTGCTACTAATGAATCCTTGTGCAAGAAATTTTCTAAGTTAATGCAAGGTGAATTCGAGATGAGCATGATGGGGGAGCTCAACTTCTTCCTTGGACTTCAAATTAAGCAATGCCAAGAAGGTATTTAAATTTCGCAATCAAAATATACAAAAGAACTTTTGAAGAAGTTCGGCATTGAAGAAGGAAGAACCATCTCGACTCATATGGCAACCAATGTCAAAATTGACAAAGATGAAAAAGGCAAGTCGGTTGATGAATCCAAGTATCGAGGTATGATTGGTAGTTTACTTTATTTAACCGCAAGTAGACCGGACATTCTTCATGTCGTATGCCTATGTGCTCATTTTCAAAGCAATCCCAAAGAATCTCATATGAGTGTCGTTAAAAGGATTTTTCGATATTTGAAAGGCACTATTCAATATGGTTTATTTTATCCAAAGAATGAAAATTTTTCTCTTAAAGGTTATAGTGATTCGGATTATGCGGGTAATATTGATGATCGTAAAAGTACTTCCGGATCATGTCAATTTTTAGACGATTGCCTAGTTTCTTGGTTTTCAAAGAAACAAAATTATGTTTCATTTTCAACGGCCGAAGCCGAATATATTTCCGCAGCTTTTTGTTGTACTTAACTTCTTTGGATGAAACAAACTTTAGCGGATTACAAATATTCTTTTGAAAATGTACCCATCTTTTGTGATAACATATCCGCTATTAATATTGCTCAAAACTCGGTTCATCATAACCGTACTAAACATATTGAGATTCGACATTATTTTCTAAGGGATTGTGTCTCAAAACGAAAAATTGAGATATCTTTTGTACCATCTCAAGATCAATTAGCGGACATCTTTACAAAACCGCTATCTTTCGAGACTTTTGCTTCAATACGAGCTCGGTTAGGCATAATGCATATTGAATGAGGTCTATGTTTGCATTTTGCACATTTTTAAAACTTAGGGGCGAAAAATTGGATTTTTGGATCAAATTTCGGATTTCTCAAAACAGACTGATCCAGTGTGCAAACTAGGCTGAGGTCGACCGGTCGGCCTAGCCTTTGACCGGTCGCCCTCAACCTTGACCGGTCGCCCTTAGCAATATTTTGGATAAAATGCTTTCTGTCTTCAGACTTAGCCATTTTGGCTCTTTTACTCTATTTTCCGTCCCCTTTGTCATTTGCTCACAGTATTCACTCCAAATGAGTTTTATTGTATAATTTCTATATCTTGAGCTTATTAGTGCTCGATTATCATCATTGTTTCTCATATTTATCGATTAAATGGTAAGAATTCCACTCCTTTTTCTCAATTGGGTTGAACCCTTGAGAACTTGGCTTATATGTAAATTTCTTGATGCAATTCATATATGTTTGTGATGAGCTTATTAATTGTTGTTGATTGGTTGTTGTATAACTTATTTTGGTGATGAAATGTTTTGGCTTGATTACATTTTCAAGGGCTATATACAACTTCCTGAATTTTTAACGCCCGCCAAGTGTTCAATGAGTTGTCACAAAGAAAATTTCACAAATTACATGACTGTTTGATTTTCAAAGTCTTATATGTTTATAGAGATCATGTTTCACCAATCAAACGAGCCTTTGCATTTCAAATGATCGACTTTTCCCTTTTTATTTGGATCTTAAGCTTCTATTTTCAAAAAGCTTGATAAATCGACAACTTTGCACACTTTGATATAAATGAATTATGTTTTTATCGTGCTAACATTCTTTTTGATGATTCCAAATGGGGAGAAAACAGAAATTGGCTCGTTAGCTCAAATAAGCGAATATAAGCTTGCGAAAGAAGCTATAAGCTATGGCTCCTTAAAGCCAAAAGCTGTGAAAAATACTTAGTCCATTGGATTTATTATGGACTCTTATGCATGTTTAATGATTGTCCTTGACAGGGGGAGCTTCTAAGCTCATGATATTTATGCTTACATTGTATAAGCTATAGCCTTTAGCGTTTGTTTGATTACTTCTTGATGTGCATGTTGATAGGAGGAGTTTGTGTAAAATGTTTTTGAATATCTTTACTCCCTTCATTATGGCTATTATGTATGGTTTGTTGTCGCTCAAAACGGATAGTTTATTCTTTGACCGGAAAATTTGTTTTGTTTTCAAAATCGTCCTCTTAAAATTGTTTTGGTTTGCAATCATCCAAAAGGGGGAGTTTGTTAGATAAATGTTTTTATCATGATTTTGATGATTTTGTTTAAATGAGTTTTTACACCAAAACAATGTTTCAAAATGTTGTCCAAATACTCCCGATCGATTTAAAATGTTTTTAATAATTTTTTGGAGTATTTCTTGAAGTATATTTTCGACAAAAATTGGACAACACTTTTGTCTCGTGTTGGACCGGTCGCCCTATAGGGCATCCTGTGTCTGAGTTGAGTTTTAAAATAGAAAACGGAGGAGAAATAAGGAGGGAAGAGACCGAGTCGACCTAGGTCGACCGGTGTGGGGCGACCGTGACCTAATGTATGATTTTTCAAAACACTCGATTTGCAAAAAGAAGGATGTGCAACCAGTCAACATTGGGTCGACCGGTCGGACCCCCCATCGTGACCGGTCCCCCTGTTTATTTTTCGTGAAATACATTCAAATCCTTCTCTCTGCGTGACCGATCGCTATAGGTTTTTGACAGCAAACTATCCGTTGGGTTTTCAGACAGCTTTTCCTCAATTTAAGGGGTTGATTTCTAACAACTATAATCTTGATTTTAATTGCATTCTTTTTGCAGAATTCACTCTCCAAGAAGGAGCCAATGTCTGAAATCAATACAAGACTTCTCCTATAAATAGAGGAAGCATTCAAGCAACGAAAAAACACAATATACAAGCAAAAGCATACAAGCAAAACACTTTGTCAAAACTCTTGTTGTATTAGCCTAAGTCCTTACACTTGCACATCTTGAGGTCTAGGCTTTTCATTCTTGATTACACTTGCACTCAATATTTGTATTAGCATTATCGAGTTGTAATCTAGAATTTTGTCCATCATCCAAAACAAGATATCATTGTTGTTGTTCTTGTGGTAAGAACACACTTGGGTGATCTTAGGTGTTGAAGAGTGTGGTACTCTTCATAGGTGTTGAAGTAAGATTGTGGTAATCTCCTTGAAGGTGTTGTAAGAAGATTGTGGTAATCTTCAAAGGTGGTGTTGTATTAATTGTGGTAATTAATAAAATTTCTTTTTCTTTTTCGAAACCCATCCTCTCGCAACAAAGTCCAAAGCTCCGCCCATGCGCAAAATGAGTCACTGCTCGTGCGGCCAAAACTCCCGCCTAGCGACCAAGATAGTGGAGAAACCCAAATTCCTCCCCTATCGTAAAGAAGAAGATGACTCGCCAAGCTAAGAAATGCGATTGTCTCTAAGAAAGCGCTAAGGCCCACGCGATCAAGAATCTACGGAGGTGGAACGAGATCTAGTGGTTCGCACCAAAAGAAGACGGTTGTACAAGCATTCTCGAGCTTGAAAAGATAGGCAATCCAAGACTCACCGGGAGAAAGAAAGCGAGATTCTTGATGCTCGGGAAGAGCGATTTCAGTTGTTGATGTACCGAGAAAACTACGATGATGATTAGCGAAAACCCATTGAAGACTCAATATGCCGCAAAACAACTAAGGAAATAGAAGTTGTTGAGACAATAGAACATGTGCAAGAAAAGGTTGTCTCATCTCCTCGGACGGACGGTGAGTCGAGGAGGAAGCAAGATCCCTTAGCCCCCATTCGGAGAGACGGAGATGAAGGCGATGATGATGATGATTTGATCATGTACTTTCCATTTTACCACGACATTCAAAGCGATTGAGAAAATGGAGGGCATGGAAGTTGGATCATTGAAGGCAGTAGTTCACTCGCCCTGAGTTCATCGAGGAGGAAGAAGAGCTTCTCCGATTCCTTGGTCTTACAAAAGTCCAAGATGCTCTAAATGAAGAAAACTGATTGGACATCCTCCGCATAATTAAGGAGGATGAGCGGGGAGAAAATCGAGGAGCAAGCCAGAGCCTTGGAGAAATACAAGATGTGCGTATTCACAGGGACTCTTGAGCATACACATGAGCACCTTCATAAATACACTTAAAGTGATGAAGACATGGATCCAACTGCTGCAGCAGAGAAGTCCGAAATGCAGCAGGCTTTACAGGAATCCAGAGCCATGCACGAGAAAACTATTTTAGAAGGTCCAGGAGAGTCCTCCCAAACTCTTCTGCAGACTGATCATTTGGGAGTGGCGCAGCTAATTGCGACGGACATAGCTGCAACCATGTCCCCCATGCGCTCACCTAATGGCTCCAAGGGAATTGTCGATGAAGCTGGGACTTTGGGCACCCAAGCCAAGCCAACCCCTGAAGAAGGTGTTAACACACCTGCCCCTGTGGCTCAACACTCAAGGGAACAGAAGCCACATCTCAGGAGCAGAGTGACCCCACTGTCATTAACTCAGCTAGTGTGCCAACTGAGGGGGAAACTCTCTCCACCATTGTTGGGTTGGAGGAAGCTGTGGGAGACAGATCATTGCAGTTAGGAGGCAAAGTTGAGAAAGAACCTACAGAAGAGCAGAGAGACATTAACGACGCTCGTCGGCGATTATGTCTGTCTCTCACCAAATATCACCGTTACATTGAAAAAGCGGGCAGCCTACTGCTGCTGCGAGGCAAAGAATGGTGAAGCCACAGGAGTTAACATTTTAGGCTCGAAAGTACAATCCAAAGGGTTGAGACTCCTGTGGATGCTTTCTTGTACAAGACCCTAAGAATCAATTTGAATGAAGAAAATATACAATACTGGGAAGAGCCACTCATTCCCACGAACACGATTGTACAAAGAGACTTCAACTTTGACACAAAGTGGCCGGCAGTTGAATCCAACTTGATAGCTGAGTTCCGCAAAGTCTTCAAGAAAATCTGCGAAGAGATTGAGAAGATGGAACATCATCGGGCCTCTCTGGACTTACTCTTGGAAAATCGATATGCCACCCTCACAGCCGATTTGAGAGGGATTGTAGTGCGCATCAGGGAGTGGGCTCAACAGCAAACTGCCATGAGAGCAAAGCAGGTTCGATACTTCAAATCACTTTTTGCAAAGATGCTCGAATGGAGTGCGGATAATTCCATTTACCAACAGAGAATGAAGAAGTATATTGCCAGGATTGAACAGTCCCCTAAGTCGGATATGGAGCTGCTATAGCATTTCCACAAGAATGAAATTGCCAGACTCGAGAACAACATGAATGAGAAATTTAGTCTTCTCATGGCTGAAATGAAGATAGTGCAGAGTCTAAGGCCTCGCGCTCAGAATTTTGAAAGGCATATGATGCAGCAGACTCCAAGCACAACTCGACGAACAGCCGACTAGACTTTATCCTCAGTGGAATGTTTCCTGGGATACCTCTCTCCTTTGTAATGATCCCAAAAGGGGAAAAGAGGAGTCCCAAGGAATTGAAGAAAGAAGCGGTGAAAGTAAGGGACAAAGGCTGAGGGGAAGGAAGTTCCAAAAATCTTCCTTTGAAGATGATGTTCATTAAACCACACGATTGTGTAAAGTCACTACCTCCATTATCGACAAGCTACCCATGAAACTCCCTATCGAGAAAGGCTGCAATGGCCATGGCAGATAAAAGAAAGGTCATTGAAGCTGAATTTGAGGAACTAGTTGAGAAATAAGAAGCTCGTGTTCAAGAGATAAGGAAGCAATATGGTGGTCCTCGAGCCAGAAAGGACTATGCTTTGCGATTCAACCCCCAAGAGAACTTACAATGCCTGATGATGGATCTGAGCCCAGATCGATGGAGGAGTTTAAAACTCTGGAATCAAAAGGCTATTTTCAAGGAATGACTCGGCCGCAAGCCTGGGATTTGTATTGGGATAAAGGATTCGATTTGGTTAAATCAAATGGCAAAGGCGATCTTCAGCGATCACTCACCGGAAAGCGAAGACTCCCATCTGATGACTCCCGAGAGATGGAAGAGCTGAGTCAGGAAGGGGAAGAAGTGGTGGTGGTGGAAGAGGTTCCCAACCTCGACCAAAACCCAAAGACGTATCGTATGTAGATCCTAAAAAGAAAGGTCTAATATATTGGGTTGGATATGATCACCTTGCCAACCTAGAGGTTGAAAGGAAGAACGCTGAGGTTGTAAAAAGGTAAGAAAAGGAAACCCAAAGGCAAACAAGAGAATGGCTCAAGAGGAAGCAAAGGGATGACCCTGCTACCAAACGGGCCTATGAAAAGAAGAAAAGAGAAGAAGAGGAAAGAAAGAGAAAGAGAGTTGATGCTGACAGAAGAGGAGCTGAAGAAGAGAGAGGAAGGAAGCTAGGAAAGGCGCTGAACTGTGTTGCGAACGCCTTCATGTATTTTGTTGTAAATACATCTGTGTAAGTCTTCTGTAATAAGTTCACTGAATTTCCCTGTAATTTTCACTCTGTATGTATCTTAGCTAGGATAAACATTGTTTTGACATGTATAAATATTTAGCTCTGATACCCGTTGTAAATAGCTTTGTAAAGGACAAGAATGCTATGATCAATAAAATGATCCATTTAAAGCATGCATTCTTTGTTACTGCATTGCCTGTAGTTATTGATTGATGTTTACTTATGTTTTAAGTTTTGCCATCATCAAAAAGGGGAAATTTGTTAGGAAATTTATTTGATAGATTTTGATGATACCATGTAAAACTTAAACTAGGAAGTTGGCCCCCCATTTTTCTTGTAATTTGTATTATAATAGATAGGGTTGAAAAAAGTTAGTCAAGTCGGTATGTCAAATATTACAAGAAGTCAATCATGGATCAGAAAGACTCAGCGTGTGTCACCGAGTAAGGCCATGAAGGAAGACAAGGACTTGATCAAGAAGATTCAGTGGGGAACAAGCTCACAGTAGTGTCAATGAAGTCAACTCAATAAGCCAAGTCAACAAGTTGAAGTAATTATCCAATGATTGGAGAAGACTCAAGTCACCTGGGGTAAAGCGATTCAAGTCAAGACAAGCGACTTAGATCCGTTGATTAAAGTTAAGAATATTACTTCATTTGGTAATATGACAAGTGCCCAGTCTAAAGTGTTTGGCCCCAAATTGTGCAAAAGGAATAAGCCAATGGGAAACACTGCACCTTGTGTCAGGCACCTACAATCGTTGAAATGCCATTACTACGAGGAAAAGTCAACATCAAGGACTGCAGACCAAGACAAGACAAGCCAACGAACACAAGTGACATTTGAAATTAAATTTATCTCTTCAACGGCAAAATTTCAAATGTCCACTATAAAATGCTGAGAAAGCTATTGAGAAGAGGTTACCTTGCACACCTGAGAAATCAAGCATTTAACCTGCAATAATCTCAAAACAAATCAAGATATTCCTCAAGCCTGAAACTCGAACAAACTCAATCCAACACTCACTGTGAAGGAAAGATAACTTTTGAAGAAAACAAAAGGGGTCTACTCTCCAAGTCGGATTATAGAAGGGTTCAAGGTCGAACCATTATCAAGTTTGTTGGAGGGCTTCGTGATCAAATCCAAGAACTTGAGAAGTGAGCTGAAGTAGTCGGCAGCTGCCCTGTGAAGAAGCTGAGTCGCAAGAGAAGCCAACTGTGTGATCAAGGCTGTCTCCAAACTATTCACCGCTTTGTAAACCGCGATCATTACATAGTGGATTCCTCCAGGAGTTGGAGAAGAGAGCATTAGAAGAATTACCCCATCTTCGAACCTCTATAAATATTTGTGTCATTTACTTTTAGCAAATTTACTTTCCTGCAAATTTCTTTATAACTTTTGTTAGTATTATATTTGCTCTCCAACTGATTAATAACCAAGTGCTTAAAACTAAGTGTTAAAAACAAGTTTAAAACACATCAAAGGGTGTTAAGTCTTCCGTTGTTAAAAACCAAACCAGCCAAGTTAAACATTTGGCTTAAGCAGCAGAGTTATACTATCAACAGCTCTATCGAGTCTGCTGAGTGGGTAACTTGGCTGAATAGCCAACTTAGCTGTCCCCCAAGGACATAACTGTTTGAGTCAACTCTGTTGAATATTTTTAAAGGACTAAAATCGAAAATTTGGTAAGGTTTTATTCACTCCCCTTCTAAACCTTACTTCACACCCTTTGGGACCTACACATAGTTCATACGGTAAGTGGAATGAAAAATAGTTTTTATTGTAAAGTTTAAACACTCGAATAGTACAGGTTTTATAATGTAATTTTCTCTAAATTAAATGACATAAGAAATTTATAGTAGTTCGAAGGAGGGTAATCCTTCCACTCTACCTTTCTTCTATCTCCAAGAGAACCTACTCAGTATCTGAGTTAGTACAAAACTTTTACTAAATACAAAGTACATGTGTTTCTCCTTGCAAAGTTTATAACACAAACAACTTTTTTAGACCAACCTATTTACTTGGATCTACTCACATAATCGTTCATTGCTACTTTTGCTTAATCTTGCCTTTCCAATCAGCTCTTCATTTCTTTAGTTGATAAACCCTATTTTTGTTTTTTAGTTTCCTCTTCAATTGAGTTACACCCATGTTCTTAAGATAAGTTTGAACCCAGGTTGTTTCATAAGTAGGCTTGAAGAATTTTGAATGTTTCATGAAAGCCTAAGATAATTCTTGTTATCTTGCTTGAAAACTCAATGTATCATTTATCTTCTCGGTGAGTGTACTCGAGCCAATTTATAGATGAATTTGAATTTGCCCATTGAAGAGATAAATAATTTCAAGGTGCATTTGGATGGGGGGATTTAGGAGGAGATTTGGGATGAGGGATTTGAAATCCTTCGCTAAATCCACACCTTTGTTTGGCTTATAAATCCAAACAATGGATTTCAAATCCCTCTTTAAGTTTTAGTTCATTTTCAAAGGATTTGAAATCTCTCCCAAAACCTAGTCATTTGAAATCAATTCTTTTTTTTTTCCTTTATGCTCACTTGTAATTTACATACACTTACACACAATACACACATTACACACACTATAGACACATTTACACACACACGCACACAATACACACATTACACACACTATAGACACATTTACACACATTGTACACACTTACACACACTTTACACACATTTTACACACACTCACACACTCTCTCTCTCACACATATTCACACCGTACTATCTTCACACACATATTAACACATAATAAAACTTATATATTTCATATTTTTATTAGTGTATAAAAGTATAATTATTTATAAAATAATAAGATTATCTCTTTTATTTTTATTTATTAAATGTCAATTACGAAAATGAATAGAGATTTTAAATCTTTTTATCCAAATTTACAATGGATTTGAAATCCCTGTACAAATCCACATCATCCAAACAAGAGGTGGATTTCAAATCCAATGAGTTTGAAATCCATTCATCTGAAATCCCACGGAATTTAAAATCACTCCATCCAAATGGACCCTCAGGGTGCATTTGGATGGGGGGATTTGAGAGGAGATTAGGGATGAGGGATTTGAAATCCTTAGCTAAATCCAAACCCTTATTTGAATATAAATCCAAATCAATGGATTTCAAATCCATGTTTAAGTTTTAGTTCATTTTCAAAAGATTTTAAATCCCTCCCAAAACCTAGTCATTTGAAATCCATTCTTTATGCTCATGTGCATATTCACACACACTTACACACAATGAGATACACTACACATACTACACATATTTAAACACACTGCACACATTTACACACGCAATACACACACATTGCACACACATAACCCACACTTACACCCACCTGCACACAAACCGCACACACTACACACACCGCATAAACACACGTTTACATCTTTTTTTACACACATTTACATATATACTATACATATTTACACACTTACACACATTTACACACACTACACACACTTACACACATTTACACACACTTGCACATATTTACACACACATCTACATAAGGGTAAGATTTTATCTTTTATTTTTATTTATTAAATGTCAATTAAGAAATGAAT
Organism: Rehmannia glutinosa; assembly: GCA_016081115.2. Classification (NCBI taxonomy): domain Eukaryota; kingdom Viridiplantae; phylum Streptophyta; class Magnoliopsida; order Lamiales; family Orobanchaceae; genus Rehmannia; species Rehmannia glutinosa. The sequence goes on along the minus strand of JABTTQ020000216.1, from coordinate 141,754 downwards.
AAAGCTTTTAAATTTTTTATCAAAATTTACGATGGATTTGAAATCCCTAGACAATCCACATCATCCAAACAATAGGTGGATTTCAAATCCAAGGATCTTGAAATCCATTCATTTGAAATCCCTTGGAAGTTCAAATACCTCCATCCAAATGGACCCTCAAAGTTTTCAGTTGGACAAATTTTTCGTCCTTTCATGCAGACTGATTTGAATTGTAGCATGCATTTTTAAAGCGAGATCACGGATATGTTCGACACCTTTTCATTGTATGTCGACCTCTCACTTTTTCTACAAGTACGGTAAATTTCATGATACCCAACTTGAGTGGCTATCCAAGTGTGTTCATCGAAGTGCATGAGCACACACGCATGTGGGTGTATACGTGTGTGTGTCCATTCAATGGTGATGAACCCACTTGGGTAGCTATCCAAGTGGGTGACATGGAATAGACTAGGTATGTACATGCCCGTGTGTCTTGTTAAACATAATAAAAATTTTGTTTTGACTAGTTGAAAATCTTCCTAATTTGAGGCAACAATCTCTTAAATAATTGACTTGGATAATGTTTTCTCAATTCTCATCAACTTGGTTGTCGGATAATTGATAGTTAATTAGATTTTACTAAAGTCCAAGTCTTACGGCATTATACATTTAAGTCGAAACATGGTTGATTAAATTGATTGTTGTTTCTACTCAATTACTAAAACTCTTATGAAGTTCCTAACTCTTTTGATTTGTTGAGTCTTATGGTATTCTCTCTAGTTTTTTAATACACCCGAGTCCCGCTTAGTCCAAGTTGCTTTAGACTTAGTTGCGGTTTTCTTCTTCTCGTTCACTTATTTGCTATTAGTATTAAAACTCTCCTAATGAGTCACTTAGCTTTTGCAACCATTCTTGGTTGGGGGTGAACTCGTCTACTAACCAATACGGAGAAGAACTACACAAGCAAATGGACAAATTGGGGTGCTAAAATTGTAGATCCCAAGGGGAATTGGATAAAGTCTAGGAGGGTGAATTTACAAGTTTCAATTTTACAAATCGAGTTTTAAGAAAATAGCTTAGCCACTTTAGACAATTAAGTTAAAGATCGGCATGAGAGTTAACCACTCAACGATTCTCTTGAAAAATTTGTTGATAGAGTAACTCACTCAAGATGATCAATTGTTTTATAAAATCGAGTTTTCTTTTTTTCATCAATGGAAGACTTACACCCTTTTTAGTTTTGGTTATCAACACTTAGTGTTACGGAGAGTTATGTAGTTGATTGGATAACAAATATATAACAAATATAAAATCACGAAATTTAAGAACAATAAAGTAAAGACACACCAATTTATAGTGGTTCGATAATGGGGTAATTCCTCTACTCCAATTTTTCTACTCCGGAGGAATTCACTAATGTAACATATGACTTTAGTTACAAAAGATACAGTCCAAATAGCCTTGATCACACAACAAGCTATTTATAGGACTCAGCTCTTCACCAGACAGTTGTCTAGCTACTTCACCTCTATGAATCTTCAGGATTTGTTCACACAGTCTTACTTTGATTCAGAACTTGGTTCGACCTTGAACCTCACTACATTTCATTCAATACTTGGCAGTGTAGGTCCCTTGTTTATTTTCACAAATGTTTCCTCTTCAACTGATTAACAACTCCAATCTTTCAAAGTGTGTGTTAGATGAAGTGTCTTTAGAATGAGCTTGAGGATTTGCAGATATAGATTGATAGAGTTTTTGATATTTCTTGCTTGTTCACTTGTCTGTGTCTCGTATCTTATGTCTTGTACATTTCTCTGAAATTCCTCAGCTTTTATAGTAGGATTTGAATTTTATCTATTTACAAGATTGACAAAAATTCAAATTGTACTTTTTGTTTGTTGGCTTGTCTTGTCTTGTAGTTTTCGATGTTGACCTATCCTTGTAGTCGGGCTTTACTGCGATTTTTAAAAAATGTGTCGAGATCCTGCTTGGTTCCTATTCGTTTATTCCTTGTTGGGGAATTTATGTAAAAAAATTGATGATACCATGTAAAACTTAGATTAGGAAGTTAGCACCTCAATTACTATTTAAAAAATCAACTATGTAATAGATAGGGTTCTATTAGGCGATTTGAAGGAGCCAAGTTGAAGATTGTAGAAGTTGACTGAAGATCGAAGCGAAGACTTTGTTGTGTATCAGCTGAGTATTGCAGTGAAGTATCAGTCAAGTATCAGAAAAGTTGTCTCGAGTCGCAAAATGATAGATGAGTCACTCCTAGATAAGTGGAAATAACTGTCAAAGGGGTTAAGCAGCAAAAAAGACTCAAGAAAGTTGAAGAGATATGTTGTTAAGCAAAGTCAAATGTTTTTTGAATGTAGAAACATGTCAGACTGCAGACAATAGAGTTGTTTTGCTAAAAGAGTGCAAAAAGCAAGGAACTAAGGGGATGCTCCTGCAAACTTGCAGAGATTCTGGCAAGGCCGCAGAGCATTAATACTAGGATCAGTCTACATCAAATGTTGCAAGACAAGACAAGCCAACGACCTCAAAGTGTAGTTTGAAAAATGCATCTATCTCTTCAACAGATACATTTTTCAAACAGGCACTATAAAAGGATGAGGAACATTAGAGAGAGCATACTTTTGCAACAGACATATACATGCAAACATTCAAGCAAAGAGAAAAATACTCTCAAGAAATCAATACTATCCTCAAGCCTAAAACTCGAAGGAAATCGATCCAACACACTCAGTAAAGGAAATACAAACTTCAAACTGTTGAAGAGAAAAACATGTGTTGAAAGACAAGCGGTCTACAGATCCAAGGTTGAAGGACATGTAGTGAGGTCCCAGTTCGAACCAAAGCTTTTAACTTGTTGGAGGGCTACGTGATAAAATCCAATAGTCTGAAGGAGCTGAAGAAGCAGGACAATTGTCTTGTGAAGAAGCTTAGTCCCAGGAGAAGCCAGCTATGTGATCAAGTTGTTTCGGACTGTCATCCTTTTGTAACAAAGTCATCGTTACTTAATTGATTACCTCTAGGGGTTGGGGAAGAGTGGATTAGAGGAATTACCCAATCCTCGAAGCACTATAAAAATTGCTCTGTGTTATTTATCTTTCATCACTTTAATTCTTGCACATCTTATATCTGTTGTTCGATAATTTGCTAAGTCTACTAATAATAACTTAACCATAAAACAAATGTTCAAAATATATTTTAATCAAAGCGTGAAAGAATTCCACTGAAAAACTAAATCTGTTGTTTTTATAAAAGAGTCAACTCATCAGCAGATTAGAGTTGTCTTATCAATAGCTCTCTCGAGTTCGTTAAGTGGCTAACTCTACTGTGAAGGTTTGACTAAAAGTTTCGAGGACTAAGGCGACTTGTGACTAACTACGATTTAAAAGGATAAAAATCAAAAATTTGTAAAGACTATTCAACCTCCCACCTCCCTTCTAGACTTTACTTTATCATCCCTTGGGGCCTACAAGTGGTATCAGAGCGGTTGGTTCATTGAGCCTTCTGCACTGTTTACTGAACTAAATCTCAATATTTTTCAAAGATACAACACTTGTTGTTTTTAAAATGTTCTTTTAAAAGTTATTATCATGGAAGCAAATATATCTCGTATTCCTATGTTGACTGTTGAAGAATCTGATGATTGGAAGATTCGCATGCAGGCTCACCTTTCTGCATTACACGATGAAATTTGGTTCGTCATTGAGGATGGGCCCATACAAATTATGAAGGTGAACACAGCTGTAAGGGCTCTTGCTCTTGATGTTGCTGTTGTTGCACCCGTGGCTGAAGAAGAGGCTACTGCAGCACCTGTTGCACGTGCTGCTCCTGCTTTTGCCATACCATCTATATCTGTTGTACCCAGACCGCAATGGTTGAGAAGCCAAGATGTGTGTGGACAAATGAGGATCAAAAGGGATACAACTTGGACAATTTTGTCAAGGATATTTTGTAAAAGACTCTCGATAAAGCCATATTCAATAAAGTGAAATCATGTAGAACGGCTCGAGAAATATGGGAAAATGTTACTTTAATTAGCGAAGGATCTGACCAAATTAAAGAAATTAAATTAACTATTCTTTGAACAAAAATTTTAAAATTTTACAATGCTTTGCAGTGAGACTACAATCACCGGATGCAGTTCTGAGAGATAATTGTTTTGCATGTTTTTGTGTGTGTTTTGTGTGATGATTTATACATATTTTTAGCATGTTTTATTTGCATTTTCATGTTTTAGTATTATGTTGTGTTATTTTATTGATTTTTAGGTTTTGGTGGAAAAAACAAGTTTTGGAGCAAAAAAAAACGTTAAAAAGTCATTTCGCGCAAGAATCATGCATCATCGTATTTTGGCGTAACGTTCACATCCGAATTCCAATTGACATGATTCATATACCATTTGAAATCAAAGACAAAGTTCTATAATGTCTATTGCTGCTACAAAATGCTAATGAAGACGTTTGGATGGGTTAAAATCATGTGCAAGTCGAAATAATATGTTGAAATTTCGAAAATGACACGTCTTGGTTTTGTGGCCATAACGCTCTCTAGAAAATTGATATTAATGTGATTCAAGTAGCTATGGAAAGCTAAGAGATAGAGCTACAATTCATAAGAATACATCAAGATGAAATGTCGACGTTTAGAGGCCGCTCTGGAGCCCGCAAATGGAGCGCGCGATCACAATGCAGGCCAGCAATGATTGGGCAAAGAGCATTGGCAGCCTTGGCGCGCGCGCCGTGACTTGATGAACACGAAATTTTCGATTTTTTTCCAATTTTTGGCTCTTCCACCTTGTTTAGGACTCTAAGCTTATAAATAGGACTTGGGAGCCCCTATTTTCGATACTCTCTCATTCATAGCACTTCTATACTTTAGTTTTTGGTATTTTTTTCTCTTGCTTTCAACATTGGGATTGCTTGGGTTCTTCCCCTTGAAGTTATTTTTGCTTCTTAATCAAAGAGTAAGATTTCTTCATCTATTTTGTCTGATTTCAATTGTTGGGTGATTATTATTATTGCATGATCATGTTTATGATTGTTTTCTTTCCTTCAATTGAGATTATGATCCCATCCCCAAGCATGAACTAATTTTCTTGTTCTAGGATTATGATGATTTGATTCAAACAAACAAGCATGAGTATTGATTAATTGATCTGGCTTTCTGAATAAATTGTTTTACTTGTTGATTGATTGTTTGGCCAACTCTTGATTGTTTAAGGGGATAATTGAGATCGATCGAAGATATTATCCCTGGATTAAATTTATTCAGGGGTTAGATTTGAATCAGAAATGTATTATCTAACCCTAGGTTTAATGAAAATAGCAAATTATGTTGGGATAGCCCTAATCTGTGAATACGAGTTATCGAGATCTAGTCCTAGTCTTTGCATGATTGTTATATTTGTTAAACGCATGATCAATTAATTGATATTCTTCCGCTTGCAAGTTTGATGAGATGAATCCATAATCCTAGACTTTCTCCCATATCTTTTTCTCCAAGTTTAATCATGCTTAGTTTTAATTTGTCTTTTTAATTGTTTTCTTTTAGTTTAAATAAATCCAACAAATCAAGGTTAGAGTGTTTAGGTTTTATTTTTACATCAATGTGATACATAACAATTATTTGTCGGCTAAGTCTTCCTTGAGAGACGACTTGTGGTTAACTTGCTACCCTACAATTGATCTCGTTCTCTTGCGAGGATTGCTAGATTTATTTTAGGTTAGCGATCGAACAAAATTTTGGCGTCGTTCTTGGGGAAGGCTTTAGGCGTAATAATTATTGTATTTTTTTTCGTATTTCTAGATTAGGATTCTTTTTATTTGTCTCTAGTTTAGGTTTATTCGTCGGTGTGCGTTTGATCTGTTTTTCTAGTGTTGTTTATACAAGCACCGGTATGGCGACTAGTCAAGAGCAACCACCACGACCCACATTGGAAGAGAGCTTGAATTCTTTTATTCAAGTTAGTCAGCAAACACAAGAGTGGAATAATAGACAGTTTGAATCCTTGGAGGCCTCTCTTAAGCGACTTGCGACTCAAGTCGGCCAATTGGCTACGCAAGTTGGTGAAATAGCTCAATATCTTGTCAAAAAGGACTCGTTGCCTTGTCAACCAGCGCAAGCTCAAGCCGTCACTAATCTTGAAATTGGTTTTGCTAAAATTGAAAAGAAGGATGATGCAAGTGAAGAAAGCACGAATGAGGAGACAAGTACGGGATCGTCCTTACACAAAACTGACAATCCTTACAAATCTCCTAATCCATCCCCAAATCCACCACCAAAACAACAAGATCCAGGTAGTTTCCTCATTAATATTGTTTTTGGGAATGGTAAGAATGTCGCAGGTATACTTTATCTAGGAGCTGGAATTAACCTTATGTCTTACTCTATATTTAAACAATTAAATTTAGGAAAACTGAGGTCCACTAGATTATATTTGCAACTTGCTGATGGGTCACTTAGGTATCCTAAAAGTATTGTTGAAGATATTTATGTCCAAGTAGGTGGTCTTAAAATTCTCATTGATTTTGTTGTCCTGGATATGGGGAAGAATAAAGGTAATATTAAGGATCATGCCATTTTGTTGGGTAGACCGTTCATGGCTGCCACTAATACTATGATAGATGTCAAAAATAGAAAATTAAGTATGAATGTCTTGGGAAAAAACTCGAACGTTTTCAATTTTTGATATAACTCATGGTCCTTCTTGTGCTTTGCACGATAATTTTATTGTTGACTTTGTCGATTCATTGTGAAAGATATCTTATGGCGGGAACATAATGAAATTCAGGATAAAAATCCCAAGTAGTTAAAAGGGTCTTGCTCGATGACCCGCCATGATTTTGTTTAGTTGATATCGTCAAGCTAATGACGTTAAATAAAGCGCTTTTTGGGAGGCAACCCAAGCATTTTCCCTTCGCGTGAGTTTGCATGTGTTGTTTGTTCCTTCACATGGCTTTTGCGATTTGTAGGTCGATATGACTATGGTGCCATTTATCGATCTTCACATTTTTCGGGGGCGTATCTTTTTCCTTCTCTTTTACTTTTACGCATTGAGGTCATTGCGTGATTTAAGTGTGGGGGGACGATTAGTCATTGATAAAATATGATGATTGCATGTGGCTATTCTTTTACTTTGCCTAGTGATTATCCCAAGTTTAATAATAGTCAACTTGAAATAGATGTATTAATTTGAGTTTCAAATATGAAATGACTTTGTGAACTTGATACGTAGGATTTGACTAATTCGTGAATTAGCCTTTGTGGTGAACAAATTAGGTGACGGTTAAACAATAGTCCAAGTTGTGGGGCTTGAATTACGAGATTTCGTTGATGTGAATTAAGTTAAAACCCTATTTTGATTTGTATGTCACAAAATTGCTAGCCTTGCGAAAAAAAAAAGCATTATATAGCTATAAAAAAAGAACATTATAGAGCTATATAAAAAAAGAGAAAAAAAAAGAAAAAAGATGGAACAATCGAGATTATACTCCGCTGGTTGAGCTGCTTAGTAACTAGGAGCATTCATGAGCTCCATGTTTGACTTTTACGTAAAACGGTGGCTCAAAACATGAGTATGGGAAACCACCCTAGGAGCCTTTGGAAAACATCCAAAGTTTAAACCTAGTGGAATAATATCTCGGGAGTTCTAGCGCAAAAAAAAAAAAGGAGAGAAGGGCTAGTAATTGCGTGATTGGTGGTGTGAGTAAAAGGGTTGCAACTTTTGACACAAATTTGAAATTTAGTAAGGAAGGTCAAACACTTTGGTTAATGTTTAATTTGAGCTGAGTGAGTTTATTGTGAAGGTTGGGGATCAATGAGGAATAATCCAAGGTAGATAGAACTTGGTGTTATGGATTAATTGATTTTCAAATTGGACATTATATTTCTTGTCGGGTTTGTTGGCATTATTATTTGCTTGAGGACAAGCAAAAGGCTAAGTGTGGGGGAGTGGTTTTGCATGTTTTTGTGTGTGTTTTGTGTGATGATTAATACATATTTTTAGCATGTTTTATTTTAATTTGCATGTTTTAGTATTATGTTGTGTTATTTTATTGATTTTTTAGGTTTTGGTGGAAAAAACAAGTTTTGGAGCAAAAAACGTTAAAAAGTCATTTAGTCAAGCTACGGCGATCATCGTATTTTGGACGTAACGTTCACATCCGAATTCCAATTGACATGATTCATATACCATTGGAAAGCTAAGACAAAGTTCTACAATGTCTATATCTTCTACAAAATGCAAATGAAGACGTTTGGATGGGTTACAATCATGTGCAAGTCGAAATAATATGTTTAAATTTCGGAAATGACACGTCTTGGTTTTTTGGCCATAACTCTCTCTAGAAAATTGATATTAAGGTGATTCAAGTGGCTATGGAAAGCTAAGAGATAGAGCTACAATTCACCAGAGACATCAAGACGAAATTTTGACGTTTAGAGGCTGCTCTGGCGCGCGCAAGTGGAGCGCGGTCGCGCGCTGCGGCCAGCAGTTGGACAGCAGCACGGTGCGCGCGCGGCGCGCGGTTTGGCCCGTGGTCGCGCGCCGTGACCTGCTGAACATGAAATTTTCGATTTTTTTCCAATTTTTGGCTCTTCCACCTTGTTTAGGACTCTAAGCTTATAAATAGGACTTGGGGAGCCCATATTTTCGACACTCTCTCATTCATAGCACTTCTATACTTTAGTTTTTGGTATTTTTTCTCTTGCTTTCAACATTGGGATTGCTTGGGTTCTTCCCCTTGAAGTTATTTTTGCTTCTTAATCAAAGAGTAAGATTTCTTCATCTATTTTGTCTGATTTCAATTGTTGGGGTGATTATTATTATTGCATGATCATGTTTATGATTGTTTTCTTTCCTTCAATTGAGATTATGATCCCATCCCCAAGCATGAACTAATTTCCTTGTTCTAGGATTATGATGATTTGATTCAAACAAACAAGCATGAGTATTGATTAATTGATCTCGCTTTCTAAAGAATAAATTGTTTTACTTGTTGATTGATTGTTTGGCCAACTCTTGATTGTTTAAGGGGATAATTGAGATCGGTCGAAGATATTATCCCTGGATTAAATTTATTCAGGGGGTTAGATATGAATCAAAAATGTATTATCTAACCCTAGGTTTAATGAAAATAGCAAATTATGTTGGGATAGCCCTAATCTGTGAATACGAGAGTTATCAGATATAGACCTAGTCTTTGCATGATTGTTATATTTGTTAAACGCATGATCAATTAATTGATATTCTGCTTGCAAGTTTGATGAGATGAATCCATAATCCTAGACTTTCTCCCATATATTTTTCTCCAAGTTTAATCCTGCTTAGTTTTAATTTGTCTTTTTAATTGTTTTCTTTTAGTTTAAATAAATCCAACAAATCTGGTTAGAGTGTTTAGGTTTTATTTTCTGTCAATTGTGATACATAATAATTATTTGCCGGCTAAGTCTTCCTTGAGAGACGACTTGTGGTTAACTTGCTACCCTACAATTGATCTCGTTCTCTTGCGAGGATTGCTAGATTTATTTTAGGTGTTTAGCGGTCGAACAATAACAAATAGCTCTCGACTCTTGGAAAAGAATACACACAGAAGGAGATGTGTATGAAGATTTTGAGGTCGCTCCCAGCTGAGTAGGAAATGAAGGTGATGGCCTTGAGACACTCCATGGACTTAACAAGAACATCCAACCACGAGCTATTCTCCTTGATAGCTTATGAATTTGAGCTCCAAAGGAAAGAGCAAGAAGAGACAGTTGTACCCAAGACAGCTGCTCTCATGGCTAGAGAAACCTAGAAAGCTGACTCCAGTGACATGGACCAAGTGGAGAGTGCCCTTATGGTGGAAAGATTCAACAAGTTATTCAATAAGAACTATAAAAGAAACAAAGGTGAAACCTCCAGGAGACACTCAGCACCTTCCAAGACTAAGGGAGATAGGATCGTGCAAGAGAGCTTACCACCGGAGAGCGATAATCGAGAGCGACTACCGGAAAAAGAAACCTTTGCGGGAATTGCGGACGGCCGGAGACACTTTCTTGTCATCGATTGTTCCTATCCACCAATCAACAAGTATTGGAATGAGAAGGAAACTGACACAGCTAAGTGCAAAACCAGCTGAGTCAGACATCAGTGAGGCAGAATACTCCTCATACACTGAAGAAGAAGCATTGATATGCCTCATGGCCAAAGAACAGGAAGAATGAGGTACATTCTGACTCATCTCATTCTAATTATGATGATAGTGATAGTGATAAAAACACTTCATCACCCACAGATCTTTATCACTTCATCACTCATCTCATACTCACTTTTAAATGAGGAAAACAGCCCTCTCAAAAGCCAAAACTCAATGCTGACTAAAGAACTGAGTACTCTAAGTCACATAGCTGCTGAGAACAATGAGCTGAAGGCTGAAATTACTAAGGTCAAAGCAGACTTAGCTGAAACAGAAAAGAGGGAAAAAGATTTGAAAAATGTGATTGCATCATTTAGCAAGGCATCTAAATCATTGGATGAATTGATAATGATACAAAAAGAAAGTGGAGATAAAACAGACATATGATTCAATTCCTTTGTCAATGCTCAAACTCCAAGAGTGGGTTTGGAGAAAGGATTTTCTAGCAATGGGGGAATCCTAAAACCAAAAGAACAATATATTTCACCCACTCACACTCACAATCACAAACATGCTAGCCTAGGTTATAAAGGCAAAGGCAATAAGCCAGCAGAGTATGCTGAAAGGACAACTGAAACTAAATTCAGAAGAGTCCATCAGCAGACTCCTAACAAAAAGTATTTTGTAAAGGCAAAGCAGAACTACCAAAAGCCCCAAAGGTTTCAGCACATAAATGCATATGAAGGGAATGGTAGAATCTATCAAAGTCAGGCTGAATGGAATAATCAAATTAGATATCAACCAAGTCCTAAGGGATACAAGCCCAGTGGCGAAGACCTCAAACTCAATATAGGTCATTTCTAGGCAAATGAATCATTATCAGCACACATATGCACCCAAGTACTATGCCCAAAATGCATAAAATTTTCATTATTATCCTAAGAAATCAAATGCACAAGCACGCCCACAGGTATACAGACAAAAGACATATTTGTATGTGCCTAAAGCTCCCAAGCGGTTTGCTAAAATTCACTATGATTATGGAACAGATAGGTGGCAACCTCTTAGAGTCAGATCATTTGGCTATAGGTTGGTTGGATCACCTTATAGCGCTAACCCCTTAGAACTTAGACAAGTTTGGGTACCTAAGATTACCTTGATTGCGGGTTCAAGGAATAGCTAAGTGCCAAGGAACCTGGTACATGGATAGTAGCTGTTCTAGACACATGACTGGCAATAAGAAGAATTTATCAAACTTCAAGGAATCAAGAGGAGCAAAAGTTATATTTGGAGGAAATGAAGCTCCAGGGGAGATAAGAGTCATTGGATCCATAAAGAAAAATGGACTGGAAATTACAGATGTAGCCTATTTTGAAGGGATGAATTTCAATCTGTTGAGTATCAGCCAACTCTGTGATAAGGGCTACAATGTATGATTCAACATGGGTATATGTCTGATCAAGAATGTTGAATCAAATGATGTTGTGCTATCAGGATCAAGAAACAAAAACATGTATGTAGTGGATTGGTCAACTGCTACACCAAGTACATGCCTATTAGCAAAGAGCACAGCCGAATCAAGTTGGCAGTGGCACAAAAAGCTGAGTCACCTGAATTTCAAGACAATCAACAAGCATGCAAGAAGTTATCTTGTGGAAGGATTGCCAGACTCAGTATACAAGAAGGAAAGCATTTGTGATGCATGCCAGATAGGAAAGCAAATCAAGTCTTCATTCAAGGATAAGACAAGTCTTTCTTTAACCAGGATCTTGCATTTATTGCATATGGATTTATTTAGTCATGTTGAAACAACTAGTATCAGTGGAAAGAAATACACTTTAGTGGTGGTGAATGATTATTCAAGATACACATGGACCATCTTTATGTGTAAGAAGAAGAAAACTTTGCAAAAGCTTCCACAGCTGATGAGAAGAGTTCAAAATGAGAAGAGTCAAACCATTATCAAGATAAGATCTGATAGAGGAACTGAGTTGGTCAATGAGATTATAACTTAGTATTATATAGAAAATGGTATTGCTCATGAGTTATCAACTATGAGAGCTCCACGACAGAATGGAGTGGCTGAAAGAAGGAATATAACCCTCAAGGAAGCTGCAAGGACCATGTTAGTTGAAGCTGGATTACCTAAGAGATTTTGGGCTGAAGCCATTAATTTTTCCTGCTACACTCAGAATAGGTGTATGATCAATAGGCAGTTGTCCAAAACCCCCTATGAAATTTGGACAAAGAGAAAGCCAAATGTTGGATATTTTCATACCTTTGGATGTAAGTGCTTTATTCACAACAATGGCAAGGAGAACTTGAAAGCTTTTGATGCTAAGGCTAATGAAGGTATGTTTTTGGGATGCTCTGCTGAAAGTAAAGCTTTCAGAGTGCTGAACAAAAGGACTATGGTCACAGAAGAGTCTATCCATGTGGTTTTTTATGAACTTAATATTAATGGAGAAGACATTGATGAGTTAGCAGACCAGATGAATCAGCCAACTATTCAGAAGAGTCCATATGTTGAGGCAGACATCAAAAGACTCAACCCAAATGAATATTAGATAGCTGAATTTCAAAGACAGCTAGAAGGTTTGCAGCTGCATAATGATCAAGAGAAAGTTGTTCAAGACAACTTAGCTCCAAGAAGACTTAATCCAGTAAACTTACTCCTACTAGAATGTGAGATGTCTGAGAGACCATCCTCCAGAGTTAGTTATTGGAGATGTTAGAGAAGGAGTAAGAACCAGATCCAAGACTTAACATGAAGTTATGTTCTCTTGTTTCAGTTCCCAAATTGAGCCAAATATGTGTTACAAGCATTGGATGACACTCATTGGATTCTAGCTATGTAGGAAGAGTTGAATCAGTTTGAGAGAAATAAAGTTTGGGGATTGGTTCAAATGCATACCCACCAGAATGTTATTGGTACTAAGTGGGTATTCAGAAACAAAATGAATGAAGAAGGATCTGTAGTGAGAAACAATGCATGATTGGTAGCCAAAGGGTATTGCCAAGAAGAGGGTATAGATTTTGATGAAACCTTTGCACATGTTGCCAGATTGGAAGCAATAAGCATATTTCTTGTTTATGTAGCACATAAGAACTTCACTGTTTCCTGTATATCTTTTATCTGCTGTTAGATAATTTGCTAATTATAAGTCTACTGATAATAACGTAATCATAAAACAAATATTGAAAATTTATTTTAATCAAAGGGTGAAAAACTTCCGCTGAAAAACCAAGTCTGCTATTTTTATAAAAGAGTCAACTCATCATCTGAGTTATCTTATCAACAGCTCTCTCTCAAGTCTATTGAGTGGCTAACTCTACTATGCGGGTTTGACTAAGTTGTCCCTCATGGACTAAGCTAACTTTGACTAAACTCTGATTTAAAATGATAAAAATCAAAAATTTGTAAAGTCTATTCAACTCCCCCCTCTAGACTTTACTTTATCACCCCTTGGACCTACATTCCTTTTGCATTCTTATAGTTTTAGCATTTTAAGGTTTCAGATATGTCCTTGTTGCTAAAATAAGTAACTTTCTTGGACTTGGCGCAACGGACTTCTTCATATGACTTAGTCCTCAAGATGTTTTACCTCTTTTGACTTAAGCTTGAGTCTTCTGAGTTATTCTTCTGATGGACTATGTTGTCAGTCTTCTAAAAGACTTGGCTATCGCACTCCGCTGAGAGTCTTCTGATGTTCACTTAGCTGTAAGACAGTTGACTCTTCCCACCCCTCACCTGCGAGTCTCTTGATTCTTTCTTCAGCCAGTCTTCTGTACTTTTACTTGGCTACTTTGTCAAGAAGAAATTACATTGAAATTGGGTGTCAACTTTCTAATACAAAGTTTTCTAAGCATCATCAAAAAATTTGTATAGTAAATTTTCTAAGAAAAGTCATAATACAATTCAATTGTACATCATCAAACACTAGAAATAATTTTCCTAACAATTTCAAAATTCCCATGATATTAATAGAAATATTACACTTAACTCCTTAAATTTTAAGATAAAATCAAACTTAAAGGGAATTTTTATAATTTTTAAAAACTTCACAACTTTTTTGTAATTAGATCAAACCTTAGGGTGGTTTTTGTAATTATCCTAATGAATAGAACATACAAAATGTAAACTGACATGCACTGTATAACCTCAACATTTGGTGTCGAGCATTTAATGTGGACATTGTTCTTTACGAATTTGAAAAACGTTCTGCTGCTAGTTGCATTAATCAATATTTGCATTATTGGTCCAAAGTAATAAGTTTTTATCACTGGCATTTTGTGGCTAAAAAGTTGGGTGCTAAATGAACATATTGTTGACCCATATGCATGGAGTACTTATCACCAACATAGAAATTCATCAAACACTGTGACATTTTTAATGTCGGTGTAACTGGGTCTTTTTATGAATTATTAGGTTGCTTTTTTATGGTGATTAGAGATCCATTGGAAAACTGTATACTTTAAAGCTGAAATGTATTAGTCACGAATTCACATTATGCATTTCACTAATTATTACTACCATCACGTGATTTATATTAACATCACATGTGAGAAAAGTCAAAATCAACCAAAGTATGTAAATCATTTATCATATATATTATATCTATCTTCATCACGAAATTATCTTTACACTGTGATACATGACGCTAGGAGTTTGATGATCAATTGACCGAGTCAAAAATAATACTATTAAATTTCGAAAGATTTTTATCGAGTTTTAGAAATTGTGTTTAAACTTGATTCAATTGTTATTAAAATAAACCTAACAAGTTTTAATTGAATACCCGAATTAAGGTTGAATAACTTGACTAGATCTTTTTGATATGTTTTTTTAACTGATTGAATCATTTTAGATGTTATCGTATGAAAATATGGTATTTAAACTTGGTTTGCAATATTTAAATAATCGAACTCAAATGAGGTTTTTAACAATCAACACTACAAGAAAAAACTGATTTCAGAAAAATTAGTGTGGAACTGAAAACTGTAAAATGACAAATGAATTTAACATACCTGAATATGAAATAAGTATTTATAAGTGTGCAAATTAAGGGTTGTTTAGCAGGATATGCATGATACATAGATACTTGGGGAAATTCCATTACATACCCTCCTTTTTGGGAAAATCCCATTGTTTACCCTCCATTCCCTTAATTACTCTCCAGGTTGACTTTTTTACGCTCCCTGCATATTGTTTTTTGTTATTTTTACGTTTTTTTCGATTTTTTTGTTCATGTATTGCTCTATATGTTATTTCTATTGTTTCGATGGTGTTTATATTTGTTTCTTGGTTGTTTCTATGTTGTTTTTCTATGTTTTTTCGTTATTGTTTCGATTTTTCAATACAACTTTTACTTATTTTTCATGCTCTTTTTTGTTTATGTGTTGTTTTATATATTATTTTTGGGTTATTTTCTATGTCGTTTTTAATGTTGTTATTATGTTTCTTGGTTTTTTCCATGTAGTTTTCAGTGTTTTAATGCAGTTTTTACCTATTTTTAAACTCGATTTATTGATGTGGTGTTTTCTATATTGTTTATGTTATTTCTGGGTTATTTTCATACTATTTTTAATATTGTTGTGATGTTTCTTTATTGTTTACATGTTGCATTTGATGTTTCAATATATATTTTACCTATTTTTAAGTTCTTTTTGTTTCTATGTTGTTTTTTATATTGTTTCATGATTGTTTCTATATAGTTTTTAATGTTGTTCTATTGTTTCTTGGTTGTTTCTATGTGTTTTCGATGTTTTCAATGCATTGGATCAAAAATTGAATTGTATTTTTCTATACATGTGTTGTTTCTATATTATTTTCAATGTGTTTTGTTTTAATATGTATTATTTTATGTATATATTTTTTGATTGTTTATAATATTTCGAGTATAAAATTGATTATTTAATGGGGGTAAAATGTTTTTTTTCACTGAAATTTTACTAGATGAAACATGTTCGAAACAACATTGAAACAACAACGTAAAAATTCTGTTAAAATTGGCAGGAGCGTAAAAATATCTGGAAAAAGAGGCAGAAGCATACAAATGTCCAGAAAAAGGACCGAGAGCGTAAATCTGGTTTTTTTTCTAGAATGTTAGGTAATTTTGTCCTTATCCTGATATTTAGATAGAGCCTTAAATTATTGTTGTGAGCCCTAGGCTTAGACAATTATTATGTCCATTACATAATGTTTTAGCTTTTCCTCTATTGTGCATTGACCAAAGTACCCTCAAGTAACATTTTCACCATTGTCAATAACATATATGTTGAGATATCAGTTGGTTGAGGTGGTTGATTTGGTTTTGATGTATTTCTCTTGTAGTTGTCATTTTGCTTATTATGTTTTCATTAGTTGTGGGTTATGTTTTAGCAGTTTATTTCCTCCATTCCTTGCCACGTGTTGGATAGGTATTGGCTACAGTAGATCTAGCAGGCATTCTAGTTATAAAAAGTTGTAACCTTCCTCTCCTTCATTTTGAGTTTGTTGGAATAATATTCTGAGCTGATTTTCCTCTACATAAAATGAGATTTCTCTAATTCTACATGGTACCAGAGCATGGTACGATCATGGCTCAAACTTTTCAAGGAATGTATAATGTGATGGATGATGATATCACAGTGAAGACGAACTTTGTTTATGCGAAAGATCTCGATCCTCTTTCCCTGCCTGGATCGGATCATCCAGAAATGATCTTAGTTACGAATCAGCTGACTGGATCTAATTACCTACATTGGAGTCGAGCGATGAGGTTACCACTGGAAGCTAAATCGAAGCTTGGATTTATCTATGGAACAATTGTGATTCGAGAACCAAACACTGAGGCATTTGAACAAAACCAAAAGGTTGATTATATGGTGATTTTGTGGTTGTTGAATGCAATCTCGAAAGAGATTGTAGAAGTGTTTATGTATGTGAAAAGTTCGAAACATCTATGGGATGAATCGAAAAGATATGGGGAGAGCAACGAACCGCTGCGATACCAGCTGCAAAAGGAAATTGCAAATTTCACTCAAGGTAACTCTATTGTCACGAATTATTTCATGAAGGTCATATGTATGTGGGATGAGTATGCTTGTATTGTGCAACTACCTGAGTGTATGTGTGGAGCTGCAAGAGCTCTATGTGCAAATGATATGGACATTAAATTGATGCAGTTTCTTAAGGGGTTTAATGAGAGTTTTGAGCCTTTTAAAAATCAAATACTATTGATGGATCATTTACCAACAGTTAACAAAGCATATTCCATGACCTTGAAGATAGAAAAACAAAATGTGACACATCCTAAGCTGCTAGATCCCCTGGATACCACTGCTATGCAAGCCAAAGGAAATTTTAATAGAACTGCTAATGCACATGGATCTTGTTTTGGAAAGGGAATGAATCGTACTTTTTCAGGATCTTCTTCATTTGGTAGAGGCAGGGGACAGCAGAGGAAGAGCAAGGAAGAAAAGGCAAAATTAGTGTGTGAACACTGTGGTTTTAATGATCATGAAATTAAGGAATGCTTCAAATTGAATGGCTATCCGGATTGGTATAAGGAATTGAAAGAAAAGATAAATAATCATCAATAAACATGGTGGAAGGTGGTGAGTTGCCATCAGCTAACCGCAAAGGTGAGGAGGATATAAGGAAAGTTGAACTTCCAGATTTTGCTAGCATGATTCAAAAAAAAATAACAAAATATTTGTCTAGTAAGACAGCCACACATTCAGGGGATACACATAGTTTCTCTCACTTTGCAGATTACTCAGGTAACACACACAATACTCACTTTGCTCTCTCATTGCTACATGCTCTTGGAAAGGACAATTGGATAATTGATAATGGGGCTAGGAGACATATTTGTTCACCTCCAGATTTGGTTGGTAAGACTATTCCTATATGCACCCATGTGAATGTTCATTTACCAGATGGCACAAGTGTTTCATTCACACACACTGGTAGTGTCAAGTTATCTGTTGAAATCACACTTACTGATGTATTGGTTGTGCCCAATTTTAAGTATAATCTTCTTTCAGTAAGCCAGCTGCTTGATGGAAATAGATTGGAATGTGTATCTTCTCAGACCAAATGCTGGTTTTAGGACTCAAGGAATGGAAGAGTGAATGTTGTTGGTAAAATCTTGGGAGGACTTTAAATCTTTGGGAGATCAGAGTTTAGTGGCTATACACATAGCACTAATAGCATTGGAGATTTGCAAGTCTGGCATAGGAGATTGAGCCACACTTCAATAAGTTTCTTAGAGCACATTGACTTTCTCAAATCATTTTGTAATAAGGATGCTTAATATATTTTTCCTACTTGTCATGAGGCAAAACAATGTAGATGGTATTTTCCTTTGAGTTCAATACAAACAAAGCATGCTTTTGAGTTGATTCGTGTGGATATTTGGGGCCCTCTTGTTTGATACATGTTTTTATCTTAATTTTGATAATTTTATTTTTACACCAAAACAATGTTTTTACTTGTTGTCCAAATACTCCTAAATGAATTAAAATGGCTTTAATATCTTTCGGAGTATTTCTTCAAGTTTTACTTTAGATAAAATTGGACAACACTTCTTATGATTTTATGTTTATAAGTTTTCACTTCAAAACAAGGTTCCTAAATGTTGTCTAAATACATCCGATTGGTTTAAAATGTTTTTACTATATTTTTGGAGTATTTCTTGAGTTTTATTTTCAATAAAAATTGGACAACATTTCTCGTCTCGAGGTCGACCTACGCTATAGGGCAACCCGTGCACGAAGATGATTTTGGAACAAAAAATGAGACGGAAGTGAAAAACGGTCAGGTCGACCGATCGCCCTGGGCGTCGACCGGTCCGGACGACCGGTCGCCTAGGGGTCGACCGGTACCTGAACGTTCTTCTTGAAACAGAACGTTTTCTTTCGTCCAAATCCATGAGGGGGACCGGTTGGAGTCAGGGTCGACCGGTCGAACCCTACGTCGACCGGTCGCCCTGTGTAAATTTCCTGTATTTCGTTTTAAACTTCTATTTCTGTGCGACCGGTCGTCGCCTGCGGCTTGACAAAAAAAATATGACCGTTTGACAAAAAAACATATTTCCTTAAAATGTGGGATTGATTTCTAACAGCTATATTCTTGATTTTAATTGTATTTTTCTGTAGATTTTCAATCCCCAAGAGGAGCCTATGCTTGATCAATCATCTCCTATAAATAGAGAAAGTTTTGGAGCAACAAACACAACTATTGAGATACAACACAACAAGATACACTTCTAGCAAATATTTGTTCTTCATTGTTATTATTCTTGTTGTAAATTTTGCCTAGCTTATCACTTTCACATCCTTGAGGTCTAGGCTATTCTTGATTACACTTTGCACTCAAATTGTAATATTCATTATTGAGTTGTAATCTTGTTTTTCGGTTATCATTCAACATAAGATATCCTTGTGAGTGTTCTTGTGGTAAGAACACACTTGGATGATCTAGGTGATAGGTGCAAGAAGATTGTGGTGATCTTCTTATTGAGGTGTTGAAGAATTTGGTATTCTTCAAGGTTGAAGATTGTGGTAATCTTCACAAGGTGCCGTTGAAGGAAGATTGTGGTGATCTTCAAAGGGAGATTGTGGTAATCTCCAAAGGTGTTGTTGAAAAAGAGTGTGGTGCTCTTCAAGGTGTTGTAAGTTGAGTTTGTATTAATTTTGGTAATTAATAAAATTCTTTTTCTTTTTGAAATCCATCCCTGGATATCTTTGGGGTGGTAGAGGATTAGGCCCTAGGTGGGTTGAACCTCTTTAAATCGACGTGTGTTGTTTACATTCCGCACCTTTATTATTGTCTTTGAGCTCTCGGTTCGAAAAAGAGGGTAAAATCGAAAAGATGGAGATAATCTATTCACCCCCCCTCTAAATTATCGTAGCCGCTTGGACTTACAAGTGGTATCAAAGCCAAACTCTTTGGCAAGCTCGTTTCACATTGCGAGTGAAGAGGAACGATCGTCGGCTACTTAACGCTCATCCTACCGCACCTCCACCACCAAGCCACCTCTATTTGATTCCAAAAATTATATATTTTGGAAAGAAAGAATGGAATGTTATTTACAAGGTTGCGGGTTCGATTTATGGAACATCATCATAAATGGAGAATCCATTCCGATGATAGACACACCACACACCTCCAAAGGATTCAAAGAGCTCAATGATGAAGAGAAGAAAATCATCTCCTTAAACGGTAAAGCTCTCAATATTTTGTATTGTTCATTTACTAATAAGGGATATGAACATATTGTAGAAATTCGATCGGCACATGAAGTATGGCAAAAATTAGAAGCCATCTATGGAGTATTTGCAAATGGAAGGAGTCAAACAAAAGCATCTACTTCTCGAAGGAATACAAGTTCAAATCTAAGGAACAAGCCTCTTACAACTTCCAACTATGAAGAAGTTGAATATTGTTTTATGGGCATCGAAGAAGAAAACGAGGTATGTCTTAAACCCTCTACTTCCTATGATATTGTCATTCAAAATGATTATAGTGATTTGCAAAATGATTTTGATGAACTACAAAATGAATTCCAAGGCTTACTTGTTAAATACAAAAATTTGAAAAAGGAATTCATTGTTTTGAAGAATGATAAGGATAGTTTATTTACTTCCGATGAATCACTATCATGTGTTCACACCACCACACTTGATAAGGTGAGAAACCTTGAGAAAGAAAATAGTATTCTTGTTGAGGATGTTAAGTGCTTAAAAAATGATTTATCCAACTTGAGTACCAATGAATTGCCTAATGTTGTAAATGATAATGGTTGTGATAATTTGAATAGTGAACTTGATCATGAGCCTAATATCGTCAAGCATATGAAAAAGAATCAAGTCCCTATGCATGTTGGTCATTATATTCCTAAAATTGTTACTTGTTTTTATTGTGGCAAAAAGGGTCATACGGCTAATTTTTGTCGGGCTAGAAATAGCTCTAATTATTTGTGGTGACCTAAAAGTCTCAAGACTAATCCCAAAGGACCCAAACACATGAGGGTACCACAAAACAATGTCATTTTAGGTATCCGGCGGATTAATAATCAAAGAAAATCCATGCCGCCAAAGAAACATCAAATGAACATTTCATTTGATCAAAGAAGAAGAAAACAAAGTCATTTTCCAAGAGAAAGACATTTTCAAAAATGGGAAAGCCACAATGCTTGGAAATGGAGAAATTGGAGAAGTCATCATCAACAAAATGATCCTCAAAGGGGAAGATATCATCAACAATGGGAATGGCACAACCCATGGAAATGGCGTAATTGGTAAACCGTATCTCCCCATTTAAAGATGCATTTTATTTAGTTAGTATGCATGTTTTTATTTGTGCATATATTGCAAATGAGTTTTCATTATTTTAGGTCTTCAATATATTTGTGAGTTTCAAATTTTTTTAAAGAAGACCTTGCATGATATTTCTAAAACTCTTGTGCATTCAATTAGACTTATGTGGTTTATTATCTCTTTTGTATTTTTATAGCATAAGTATTTTTCTTGATATCTCTTATTACTTGCCTACACTTGTGCTTTGTGCAAATTTTGTCTAAGAATTGTGTAGGATATATATCTCATATTCATTAGCTATTTCGTCATCAAGTTTCTTAAACTATCAAGGTATGTTCACTCATATATCTCTTAGAACTCGATATTATGCTTATGCACATATCTTTCAAGATATTTCATTTCAACCCCTTAAGTGCCCCAAAATGGTTTCGCAAATTTTTCTTAAAAGGGACTACTCGTTAAGTCTCGATTTTTCTCGTATATATGTTTTTCCGAAACTCGTATTTGTTGGATATGGTCCAAAATTATCTTTTTGCAAAGTTTTAAAACTTTTGGGGTGAAAAATCGTATTTTGGAAAATTATGGAGTAAGAAAAATTGCACTGGGACGGTCAAAGCAGGGGCGACCGGTCGCTCTGCACGTCGACCGGTTGCACCCAACTTCGACCGGTCGCCCAGGCCTTTTTTTTGTGTTATAAACCTTCTGCTCTTGGTTTTGAAACAGAAGCAGAAAATCCCTAACCCTTCGCATGCTGCATAAATCACCCCTTTCTTATAAAATCTTCATTTCTTCATCAATTCTTGTAATTCTTGTTGCTAATCCACCTACTTTTGCAAGAATATTTCATATATGGCTCCTCCAAAGAATTCCACCGGTCAAAATCCCATCTCCAAGCGTAGAAGGGGCGGAGAGGGTTCTTCGAGAAATCGGCAAGAAGAAGCCGAACAAAGGGATATTTGAGCTACCCAGGAGAAACGTGGCTCAAGATGGAGATGACGTTCAAAATCCCATACTCTCTCGGGCCCAAATTGCCGAGCTCCGTGGAACAATTTTGCTCCAAAATTGTCGTTGGGCGAAAAGTAAGAAATATTTTATTACTCAAGCTCCTCATTCTCATAATGTTCTAAATTTCATCAATAAATATGCGGAATGGTACTATGAAGATTCGGGAATGGGAGGAAAATCGATTGCTCGGACTAAAATGTGTCGCTTTAATTCATTTGCAAATGAATATCCTACTATTAGAGGATTCTTTGAGGAGCAAGGTTGGATGTTTTTATGGGAGCATGCTTATGTTTTGTATGATGATGAAATTATCCAACATTTTTATGCTAATATGTGGGTGCAATATGATGATGAAAGGAGGCCGATTGCCGTAAATTTGTTTATAAAGGGTCGTCATTTTAGGTGGACTCCTAATGATATTTGTCGGCTTTTACATGTTAGAGAAGGTGGTTGGGACTATTTTTCTTGTGGTACTTGGAATGATGAAATGTTGGGGGTGTCTATGAAAGAAGTTAAGACATATTTGGGCGTATGGCCAAAGTATTCATTGTTGGCGATGACACTTGAGCATCGAATTTTATCTGTTATTGTCGCATACTATATTTGTGGAAAGGCGGGTAAGATGCCTAGCAACATGGATTATTTCTTGACTTATAAGATTGCTAGGAGGGAACCGCTTAACTTTGGCGCTATACTTATTCAATGTCTAATCGAGTCCATCACTCAAGGTAATAAGAAGTTAGTTATGGGAAATTGGATTTGTAAACTTCTTATACAATCGGGACTACCTTCGTCGGAGTGTAACTCGGAGGTATTTCAAAATGACTTTGACATGACTTCTTTAATGATGCCGAGGCCGCGAGATTGGCGGAGGGAGGCAAAAAGAGCAATCCGGAGGGTAATACCGGTGCTCAGCCGCCTAGGAGGTATACCCAAGCCAAATTTGATGAGTTGAGGGCTTTTCATGAGGCGAGGTATGAGGCTTTGGAGCAAAAGACCTCCAAAATGCAAAAGTCTATCGGCAAGTTGAAGAAATTCATCAAAGACTTTATTTCTGGATCTTGCTTCTCCTCGGACGAGGAATGATGTCCCCACCCCTTTACTACTCTAGCATTTTCTATCTTATTCATGCTATTTTGTATTTCCATGAACTATTTTGTAAAACTCTTTCGTACTAATGAGATTTGCTTGTTTTCTTGAAAGGGTTAAAATTGCAAGTTAATAATGACTTGTGGATGATCCTGATATTGATGGAGTATTTGATGGTAAAAATACTCTTATATGGCATTGTTTGATAATTGGTATGAAGTACTTGATGGTAAAAATGCTTCTTTTATTTTTTGCTTAGATGCTTTGATCATTATGCTTAGATAGATAATTTGGGACATTTGTAATGTCTTATATGTATTGTTTGAAGCATGACTTGTATTACTTGATGGATCTTCTATTTTTGGCATTTGTAATGCTTTGATCTCTTAGGCTAAATTTATCTCAATTGGGTTGAACCCTTGAGAATCTACTTTGTTGAGCCTCTTATTTGATGGACAAATGTTGCATATTTCTTGATATATTTTGCATATGATCTTGTTGAGCTTTGCTATTATGATGCTTTTTTTTTTGGCTTGAATCATTTACAAGGGTTATATACAACCTCTTTTAATTTTCATGCCCACAAAGTGTTCGATGAAATGTCACAATAAAATTTTCAACTTATACATGAGTCTCTTGCTTCAAAAAGTCTTCAATACTTATTGAGATCATGTTTTGGCAAATAAAATGAGCATATAAACTCTTCATGTCACATTTCTCCCATTTTCCTTGGTTTTTTAAGTTTATATTGCTCAATGGTTGATAAACCGTCTCTTTAAGCGCACTTTGAAATATTTGTATGACGTTTTTATCATCCTAACCTTCTTTTTGATGATTCCAAAGGGGGAGAAACAGGAAAATGACTCATTAGCTCAAAAAAGCTAATAAAAGCTTGTTTTAAAAGCTATAAGTTATGGCTCTCAAAAGCCATAAGTTGTGAATTATATTTACTCCTATTATTGCTTGATGGACCTTTATACATGTCTAATGAAGTTTTGTGACAGGGGGAGCTTTTAAGCTCTTGTACAATATGTAAAAGCTAAGCTTTTGGCTTATGGTTAATTGCTTTTACATTATTTTTGATGTGCTTGTGCTTATTATGCCCATTATTGAATATTCTTACTCCCTATTGGTTGCTTATGTATTTTGGAAATTTTGGTTGCTTCCAAACGGTTAGATGTTTTTTACCGAAAAATCGTTTTTAAAATTGTCCGTCCAAAATTTCTCTAAAAATTGTTTTGGTTTGTAATCATCAAAAAGGGGGAGATTGTTTGATACATGTTTTTATCTTAATTTTGATGATTTTATTTTTACACCAAAACAATGTTTTTACTTGTTGTCCAAATACTCCTAAATGAATTAAAATGGCTTTAATATCTTCCGGAGTATTTCTTCAAGTTTTACTTTAGATAAAATTGGACAACACTTCTTATGATTTTATGTTTATAAGTTTTCACTTCAAAACAAGGTTCCTAAATGTTGTCTAAATACTTTCGATTGGTTTAAAATGTTTTTACTATATTTTCGGAGTATTTCTTGAGTTTTATTTTCAATAAAAATTGGACAACATTTTTGTCTCAAGGTCAAGATGATTTTGGGGCAACCCAAAAGATGATTTTGGAACAAAAAATGAGACTGGAAGTGAAAAACGGTCAGGTCGACGTCGGCCGGCGTCGACCGGCCGACGACCCGGGACGACCGGCCGCCCGTGGGTCGACCGTGCACGAACGTTCTTCTTGAAACGAGCGTTTTCTTTCGTCCCAAATCCATGAGGGGGACTGGTTGGAGTCAGGGTCGATCGGTCGAACCCTACGTCGATCGGTCGCCCTGTGTAAATTTCCTGTATTTCGTTTTAAACTTCTATTTATGTGCGACCGGTCGCCCTGTGCTTTGACAGCAAAAATATGACCGTTTGACAGCAAACATATTTCCTTAAAATGTGGGATTGATTTCTAACAGCTATATTCTTGATTTTAATTGTATTTTTCTATAGATTTTCAATCCCCAAGAGGAGCCTATGCTTGATCAATCATCTCCTATAAATAGAGGAAGTTTTGGAGCAACAAACACAACTATGAGATACAACACAACAAGATACACTTCAAGCAAATATTTGTTCTTCATTGTTATTATTCTTGTTGTAAATTTTGCCTAGCTTATCACTTTCACATCCTTGAGGTCTAGGCTATTCTTGATTACACTTTGCACTCAAATTGTAATATTCATTATTGGGTTGTAATCTTGTTTTTTGGTTATCATTCAACACAAGATATCCTTGTGAGTGTTCTTTTTGGTAAGAACACACTTGGATGATCTAGGTGATATGTGCAAGAAGACTGTGGTGATCTTCTTATTGAGGTGTTGAAGAATTTGGTATTCTTCAAGGTTGAAGATTGTGGTAATCTTCACAAGGTGCCGTTGAAGGAAGATTGTGGTGATCTTCAAAGGGGAGATTGTGGTAATCTCCAAAGGTGTTGTTGAAGAAGAGTGTGGTGCTCTTCAAGGTGTTGTAAGTTGAGTTTGTATTAATTTTGGTAATTAATAAAATTCTTTTTCTTTTTGAAATCCATCCCGGATATACTGGGGTGGTAGAGGATTAGGCCCTAGGTGGGTTGAACCTCTTTAAATCGACGTGTGTTATTTACATTCCGCACCTTTATTATTGTCTTTGAGCTCTCGGTTCGAAAAAGAGGGTAAAATCGAAAAGATGGAGATAATCTATTCACCCCCCCTCTAGATTATCGTAGCCGCTTGGACTTACACCTACCATGCAGCCTCAGTTACTAACACTATTTACATGCTCACCATAATGGATGACAACACAAGAGCCACCTGGATTTATTTGATGAAACACAAGTCAGAAACGTCAAAGCATCTGAGGCAATTTTTTTCTTTCATTGACACACAATTTCAAACAATGGTGCAGAAAATGAGAATTGACAATGGGACTGAATTTATGGGACATGAGACACAAAATTTGCTATTGGAAAGGGGCATCTTACACCAAATCTTGTCCCTATACTCCACAACAGAATGGAGTAGTAGAACGAAAGCATATACATATATTGGAGATTGCTAGATCCTTGATGTTTCAGTCAAGGGTTCCAAATAAATTTTGGCCTTATACATTGCTCACTGCAGTCCACATTTTGAATTCCTTGCCTAGTGCTCTCTTGAACGAAATTCCCATTTGAATTATTGCATAAAGAGCCACCTAAATATGGTAGATTCAAGGTTTTTGGATGTCTATGTTATGATTCCAAAATAGGTCCTCATAGAGGAAAGTTTGAACCTAGAGCTTCAGCATGTGTGTTTCTTGGGTATGTACCAGGGGTAAAAGGATACAAGTTATATGATGTGGATACCAAGGAGGTTTCTATTTCAAGGGATGTTGTGTTCTATGAGTCTAAATTTCCTTTCCATGCTCAATCATCCTCTGTCCAGGATGTGACATTACCTATAACAATCCCAGAAGATATAGAAGAGGACACAGAAGATGTAAATATGGATTGTATATCCACAGATCCATCAGTGATTCAACCACTTGGCAGGGGTCACAGAGTGAAACATAAGCCCACCTGGCTTAATGATTATGTTAGTAATTCTATCCAGACAGTGCAAACTACTGCGAAACAGATAGAGTGCTTGAGACCTACACCATACCATCTGGATTTCTTCCCTTTCACTCATGACCCTCAATTATCTCCATCCTACACAGCTTTCTTGACTCAACTTTCAGATTCGGTTATTGAGCCCACTACATACAGAGAGGCTGTAAAGAACAAGACTTGGATAGAAGCCATGAGCAAGGAACTCTCAACATTTGAAGAAAATGAGACTTGTATTTTAATTGCTTTGCCTCCAGGTAAGAAGGCAATTGGCTCAAAATGGGTATATAAGATCAAGAGGAACTCAGATGGGAGTATTGACAGATACAAAGCTAGATTGGTTGCTAAGGGGTACCTTCAAGTGGAAGGGATTGATTTCTTGGAGAGTTTTTCCCCTGTGGCTAAGTTGGTGTCAGTAAGAATGGTGATAGCATTGGCTACACAGAGGTGCTGGGAATTACACCACATTGATATAAACAATGCATTTTTTCATGGATATTTGAATGAAGAGGTTTACATGTTGCCACCAGAAGGATACTTTAAGGCCAGAAAAGGGGAAGTGTGCCTTCTTAAGAGGAGTCTATATGGATTGAAATAAGCATCTAGACAGTGGGACTTGGAATTTTCTCAGAAATTGCTAAGTTTTGGCTTTCTACAATCAACTCATGATAATTGTCTTTTTGTCAAAAAGGATGGAAATGATTTTCTAGCATTGATTATATATGTCGATGATGTCTTGATCACATGAAATTCTGGTGCTTTGATTCAGTCCTTGAAGGACTACTTGAACAAGCTGTTTACAATTAAAGATTTGGGAAGTGCTAAATATTTCATTGAGCTGGAGATTCTTAGGAGTGACAAGGGCACTCATTTGTGCCAACGGAAGTATCTGATGGATTTTCTTAAGGAGGCAGGTTTGCTGGGATGTAAGCTACTTCTACTCCCTTTCCTCGGGGGCTACAATATTTCAAAGATAACATGCGGGCTTATATCCGTACGGGCGATATAGGAGGTTGATGGGCAAACTTTTCTATCTTAATCTTTCTAGACCTGATATCTCATTTGGTGTGCAACAACTTAGTCAGTTTGTACATGCTCCTTCTCAAGCTCATTGGGATGCATCAATTCACTTATTGAAATACTTAAAAAGAACACCCTCTTTGGGGTTGTTTTACTCAGCAGGAGTGTCAAATCATTTTGAAGCCTTCAGTGATGCGTGTTGGGAACATGTTTGTTAACTAGAAATCCCTCACAGGTAATTGTGTTTTCTTTGGGGGTGCACTTGTCTCTGGGAAGACCAAGAAACAGAAAACGGTGTCAAAGTCCTCAGCGGAAGCTGAATACAGATCCACGGCAGCCACTGTGTGTGAGCTTCAATGGTTGTTTAATCTCAGTCAGGATTTGAATAACCCTGCTACCTTGCCCATTGTGCTTCATTGTGATAACAAAGTTGCATTACACATCACAGCCAATCCAGTTTTCCATGAAAGAACTAAACATCTGGACATCGATTGTCATATTGTCAGGAATCAGTACAAATCCGACTTCATCCTACCTCAGTATGTGTCCACTTTACATCAGGCAGTAGATATGTTTACGAAGGCTTTAGGAGGACCTGCTTTTCATACATTTTTGCTCAAGTTGGGAATGTGTTCTTCAAGCCACATTCCAACTTGAAGGGGGGTGTTGAGATATCAGTTGGTTGAGGTGGTTGATTTGGTTTTATGTCTTTCTCTTGTAGTAGTCATTTTGCTTATTACGTTTTCATTAGTTGTAGGTTAAATTTTAGCAATATATTTCCTCCATTCCTTGCCACGTGTCTTATATGTATTGGCTATAGTAGATCTGACAGGAATTGTAGTTATAAAAAGCTATAACCTTCCTCTTCTTCATTTTGAGTTTGTTGGAATAATATTCTGAGCTGATTTTCCTCTACATGAAATGAGATTTCTCTAATTCTACAATATATTAGTAAGAATAGAAAAAGAAAAAAGATGAGAGCATATTAATTAGAGATTACGTCAGGTTCCTTCATTCTTGTCTGGGGAAGTTCATAAGATGAAAATCAGATGCTTCCAACCCACATTATATTCCATTACTAATTTATTAAATATAAATTGTATAAATGAGTTTAATCTTAATTTGGGTTTCTTAAATCAATCCACATTACGAGGAATAGTTGACATTGATAAGGCTAAATTACAAAAAATCTTTGTCTTAAATAATGATGTCAGAAAAATTCCAATTTCCCACAAAATTCAATACTCCTATATTTTGTCAGTCTTCTATTTCGTTCCGTGTTGATCGCAGCAACAAACTTTCTTACTAAGTTCTATAATAAAAAATTCCAAATACAAACAAAATTGAGAATTAATATAATTATTACTCCGAAAACTTAGGTACATTGAATTAGTTTCGAGTCTCCCTTAGGAGTGTCTTATTTTCTCTCTCTTGAAGAGAGAACCCTAGTTGTTTGTTGTGGCCTTCTTCCTTGTTTGTTCTTAAGGTTTGGCAGCCGCCGCTGTATTCCTTGACTATTGTCTTTCTATTCCTTTGTTTTTGGGTTTTCTTGCATGTCATTGCTTTGATGTTTAAACTTGAGAGCCATGATTTATTTTGTTAGAAAGTGCATTGACCAGGCTTGAAGGTTTTTAAAAAAAAAATAATAATAATATTAATAACTAAAATATATATTTTTTCTTCTCCTTGGTTGTATTGAATGCTTCGTCAGGTTGTTGGACTATAATGTTTATCTCTTGGACATTTACTCTGTTTTGGTGTGTTTCTTAATTGTGGGTTTGACTTGTACTATGGTTTATTTGGGTGGATATCAAGGTGGACCTCCATTTACAATTGTCTATACATTCATCCTCCACCTTAACCTTTTTGTTTGATTAAATCCAAAAAAAAACAAAAACCTTTTTGTTTGATCTGTGAGTAGGTGTCCTGTTTTGGTTTGTTTCGAATGGCTCGAGAGTTGGTGGATAGATTAAATTCTTTCTCTCTTTCTTCAGAGGAAAAAAATGAGATATTTCTGGAAAATATAGATATCTTTAAACGTAAGGAAGAAAGTGAGAGGAGTCTGATTGGTAGGCTTTTTGGAGATAAAAAGGTTAATTTTGCTGGGTTTCGAAGTACTGTTACAGCAATATGGCAAACAAAAGAGAGTTTTACAGTGAGAGAAATTGGTGTTAATCTGTTTCAATTCATCTTTTCTTCGCAAGAAGATAAAATTAGAGTGCTTAATGGTAAAACCTGGTCTTTTGAGAATATGTATCTGGTCTTGAGGGAATGGTCTGAGAACATCTTGGATAAAATTGATCAACTTAATTCAGTAGAATTGTGGGTGCAAGTATGGAATCTTCCGTATTTTTGGATAGGTGTTGAAACTGGCAGGAAAATTGGGAAAAAATTTGATAAAATTCTGGATGTGGTGGTACCAGAAACAGGCAGTAGTAAGGGGCTTTTCATCAGAATTCTGGCAGTGGTTAACCTTGATAAACCACTATTGAGGGGAACGTATATCACTCTGCATTCTGAGAAGGTGTGGGTGGATTTTAGATATGAAAAATTACAAAATTTTTGCTTCTATTGTGGGTTGGTGGGACATTTAGAAAGGGGATGTTTGGCTAGGAGGGATGATATGCAACGGGACAAGCTGGAGGAAGATCAGTTCGGTGAGTGGCTTCGGGTGTCTGAGGTTCGAAATAATAAGAGTCTTAATAATTTTCCAAAGGCTACCCAACCTCCGGTGGAACAGAGCTCTGCCCCAGATAAGAACAGAGGCATTCTTAAGTCAGGTGGGAGACTAGAAGTTGATGAACTGCCTCAAGGTGTTATTGCAGGGGTTGATTTAGGAAGTCCTACCAGATACGCCTGCAGGAGGAAAGAGTGCTAAGCCTTTAAGTGAGATTGGTCCTATTGCAAAGAGGGCTGAGGAGTTGCATTGCTTAGAGGCATCTAAAAATGTTGAGACCAAAGATTTGCATTTGGAGGCACTTAAGGAAGATGGGAATAAAGAGAATGGTATGATGATAGATAAGATGGAAATGGTGGAGGCTGTGGTTCAGATGGAAGGAAATAGAACTTCATACAAGGAAATTCAGAATAATGCTTTAGTGAGGGTAGGAAGAACTGTAAAAAAAGGGATCCCAAGTAGAAGAGGTGGGAGAACTAAGGGAGATGGGCAGTCTAATTTGACACCAATGGACTGTACTTTGGAGCAAGCTGAAATTACTTGTGGGCATAAAAGACAACATGATCTCATTGAAATTGAGTCTGATCAAAAGTGGGATAAGAGAAAAAAGAATAAAATGTCAGAAGATCTGGAAATTCTTCAGGATTCGGCAAATAAGGTGGAGGTGGCCAGCCTTGATTGGGCCCACCCCCATCAATGAATGTATATGTGTGGAATTGTAGAGGGTTGGGAGGACCCTGTACAATTTCCAAATTCAAGGAGGTATTGAAACTCCATCTCCCGGATGTAGTGTTCTTGTATGCAACAAAAAAGAAAAATTTGTGGTTTTTTCATAAGATTCGATTGACGGAAAGAGAGGTGATTGATATGGCAGTGCACGAGTGGAATGATTTCCCGGGTATCATGGGTGAAGGGGGGCCTCCGTGTAGGATGACTCTGACTTTGGATGCCGCTTCCTCTGCTGATTCGGACAAGAGTAATCCAGTAGGACCATTTTTTCAGTGGTCAGTGTTGGTTTACTTCTGAATGGCTCAGTGGTTTTTGGAGGGTGGGTGGCAGATGATATGGACTTTGATCCAAGCTTGGGTTTCTTTTAGGGATCCTTTAGTGATCCAGTTGAAGCAGCTCTTCTTGGTGTTCGACACGCATTGTGTTTTGGTTACAAGCATGGTCTCGTTAACATTCGCATTGAAGTAGATGGGAAGGATATTGTCTCCAAGCTCAACACTAAATCTGCGTTTGAATTGAGCGGAAGGAAAATAGCCGACGACATCCATTTTTATGCTATTTGTTCGAAAATTATGTTTTTTGTGTTCAAGATATCTCAAGAGTTTTAATTTGTAATTGATTAGCTCTTAGTGCCTTGGATAGTATTTTGGATTTGAATTGGTTTGACCAATTCCCCGCTTGGCTTAGCATTAGCCTTGTCGGCCCTTAGCCCTTCGGCTACGTTCGTATTTGTAAGTTTTCTCTTGAGTTTTGAATTATGAATAAACTATCGTTTGAAAAAAAAAAAAAAAGAAAACTTAGGTACATTGCTTCCAATGCTGTCGTGAACTCTAGGAAATTCAACTCAAGAGAATAGCACTGCTCGAATTAGTAATTATTTCAGCCAAGGACCCTAAGTTTTAATTGTACATTTGTACTATACTTTGCCCGTGTGGCGAATAGGGGTGTTCATTCGGTTCAAATCGAACCAAACCGAACCGAAATTTTGGTTAACTGAAATTTCAGTCCGTCAAAAACTTGAACCAAAAACCGAACCGTTCGGTTCAGTTAAAACCGAATTTTTGTTTGGTTATTTTTTCGAGTCCACATTTAACCGAAAACTTAATTTGTGGCATATTTGTTTCGTATGTGCAAAGTGTTTGATATATTTTTAATTGTTTCTCCAATCATTATTTCAACCCACCATATCAACGAAAGTTAGAATATAAGCAGCAACAAATCTGAATCAATAGGTGTCAAAACAAAAAATCTGAATCAAGAAATTACAATAAAATAATACGAATTTTATAATATAGGCAACAACAGTGATTAAGTGAACAATAGAAAAAGAGATATTAATGGACGAATGGAGGTGGTCAGTGACGGACTGACGATGGTGATGAACAATGTGGACAAATGGAGTCGGAGCGGATGAAGACTGCGTAGGAGACGAGCGGAACTATGGAAGTGGGAGCAAATGTGCAATGTACAAATTAAAATAAAATAATCCTACACACGTTTTTAGAAAATATTTTTATGCAATATAACACACACTGACACACACACACATATATATATAATATTTCAAAAAAAGACTAGCTCGGTTTTCGGTTCGGTTGGGTGAACCGAACCCTAAACAAACCGAATTTTCAAAAAAATTCAAACCGAAAATTCAAAAATAAATTCAGTTCGGTTTTTGGTCTGGACTGAAATATCGATTTCGGTTCGGTTCGGTCGATTAATCAAACCGTGAACACCTTTGGTAGCAAATAACTTGAGATATATATATGTATATAATTATACTCTATCCAGTCAACAATAAATATTGTTTAGACTGATAATTTTTTTTCCCAAAAAGAATGATGTTTTGATATATTCAAGGCTAATGAGTAAAAGGTTTTCATAAATTATCCTTATACCTATTAATTCATGGAAAAAAATTGTATGAGACCGAGTTTAAATTAAGATGGAGAGTTCTAACAATCCCCTTTCTTTCTCTCCTTCTCCTCTCTCTCTCCTACTCAAGATAAAAAGATGAGCATCTTAATTATGTATTTTTCTTCTTTCACATCTGTCGAAAGTATATACTAATTAAAAACTAAATATAAATAATTCTTACACTTCAAGTTAAGAAAGAGTGACTTTGAGAAGTAAATCTAAAAATATAGGAAGGTGAGTGTCATCAAGCAAAATAGTTAAGGGGGTTTATTCCATAATACTAGGGGTGTGCACGGTTCGGGATTTTCATAATTTCGCAATATAAGTTCAAATTTTAAAATCAATCTCGACACACAACCACATATATAATATGGTTCAAAAAAGACTTCTAGCGGATGGTACGGTTTCGGATATTAATCAAATGTAAAACACACAATATAAGAAAAAATATAAACTGAATGTAAAAATCACCAAATAATTATAATTCATTCCTTTTTTAGTGCAATCTCAAAATAAATACTACAACCATAAAGGACAACACAATCTCAAATTATAAATTCATAATAAATAATACAATCCCAACAAGAATTATATCAAAAATATGTGTTCTAATAACACATATACTTTTACATAACTCCATCCCCGAAACATCAGCTCCATCATTCCATCGGTGAAACATCATCAATCCATCCTTCACTAACCATTAATTATTTGATTGATTGCAATCCAATGAACACCAAAATAAAATTAACCATTGAATAATTTATGTCAAAAAATTTGTAAATCTAAAGGCGATTTTTTAATTTACTAAGGATCATTGATGTGTAATTATTGTATTTCGGATGTACAAAACTTTTAAAAGTATAACATATAAGTATCGACAATAAGGAAATTTAATATACATGTTG
This sequence comes from Rehmannia glutinosa, assembly GCA_016081115.2. Classification (NCBI taxonomy): domain Eukaryota; kingdom Viridiplantae; phylum Streptophyta; class Magnoliopsida; order Lamiales; family Orobanchaceae; genus Rehmannia; species Rehmannia glutinosa. Next base: position 107,382 of record JABTTQ020000216.1, on the reverse strand, counting down.
ATGTCATGCTTTATTAAAAACGTAGCAAATAATGAGAATAATTAATCTCCTTAATTATTTTCATTAATTCTCCTATAAAGAACTCAATTTTTTCATGGTCAATTATATGTTGTTGTTTCTTATACCGTAAGAGTTTGGAAATATTAGTTTGTGAAAAAATAAAATCAAATAGACGAATAATTTTGTGTATAAAGAAGTATTCCAAAATTTATAATTTTGAAATGTAGTTAACTTGATTTGTTAGAAGTTGTATTTTTCGTTTTTATATTCATTAATAGTGTAACTCTTATATATATGCAATTTACGTGCCTTGATGGAACACTCTCTGCATTGCAAGATAAAAAAAGATAGTTAAATGATATAAATTCATAGAAACTTAATATAATAATTAATTAATCATATCTTTAATTTTCTAGGTTAATTAAATGTATATCACAATATCAAAATATAAATAAGATAAAAATAATATATATATGTATGTATTAAAAAATTCTCAAAAATCGGTTCTATCTTCGGATATTCGGTTCGTGACTTATGGTTGATATGGTTCTCGAGCGGATATTTTAAAAATCTCGAGGAAGGTTTTTCGAGTGTTCATCAGAAAGTAAAAAAGTCAACGGATATTTTCGGTTTATTCCATAATACCAACAAATCGAGGGGTATAATTGAGAATAACCAATTTGGATAGAATAGAAACCCGTACCCAAAACCAACTAGTTAATGGGGTTCGGGTTCTCATAGATCATAGGCCATAAATTATAATGGATGTTGGTTGAGTATTTGACCATTTGTTGAATAAAGAGAGTGGGGGGCCTCAAGTCTACCCCATATACCTAATAGAAAAAATATATAGCCTTATATGGGTCATGGCCATAGGTTACTCAAAACTTGAGGCAACAATAAAGAAAAGAAAAGTTAGACAACCAAAATGCAACTTTCATGGTCATAGTTAAAGTCATTAAAAGGCGAGTTTTCAGCTTCTTTTCTAGCTATATGACCAAGCACACAATTCAGGAAATTGATGAAGAAAAATGGCAATTTTTTTTGGGGGTGTTTTTATGACTTCAAATCTAGGTTTCTAACTGTGTGGCCTAATGTAAATTTGATGTTTTGCAATTTGTTAAATGATGAGAAATTATTATTCGTTCTGAATCTAAATAGTATTTCTCGAAGGCTTTTCAATTATATAACTTTTGTGCATATTATTGATTGAAATGAATGTTATTTAACAGAGAGGTCCAATTTGAATTAATTGATTGAAATGAATGTTATTTAAAAGCGAATTTTTTAAATTGAATGGTATAATTGATTTTTTCCAAAAATATATTATAAAACGTGTGAGCTCAAAAAGAACTTACAATTTTTTATTTATTAAAAATTACATATATTTGTATAGTTTTCTATTTGATTCCCTTATATGTGTCTATGTGCATGTGGATATGGACATATAATTACGGTTGGGAAATTTATGTAATAGATTTTGATGATAACATGTAAAATTTAAAATAGGAAGTTGGCACTCCAATTCAACTGTAAATCAACTTGTAATTCCTTTGTGCATGCCCAAGTCCCAAGAGTGGTAATGGAAAAAAGGATCCTCAAGTAATGAGGCAGTCCAAAAATCCAAAGCACCATATGTTGCACCTACACCCACTCACAAACACAATCACAACCATGCTTGTCTTGGATACAAAGGTAAAGGCAAAAAGTCAGCAGATTATGCTGAAATGACAGCTAAAACAAAATTCAGAAGAGTCCATCTGCAGACTCCAAACAGAAAATACTCTGTAAAGTCTAAACAGAGCTACCAAAAGCCCCAGAGGTTTCAGCAAAGAAAATCATATGCTGGGAATGATAGAAATTACCCCAAATGTGATTGGAACAATGAAATGAGACATCAACTAAGTCCAAGGGATGCGGGCCCAGTGGCAAACTTTAGACTCAAAATAGATCAGCACACATATGCACCCAAGCACCCCAATATGCACAAAAGTTTCATTACTATCCCAAGAAAGCAAATACACAAGCTCACACACAAGCATATAGACAAAAGAGACAGATTTATGAGCCTAAAGCTCCTTAACAATTTGCAAATGTTCATTATGATTATGAAATTGATAGGTGACAACCTCTTAGAGTCAGACCATCTGGCTATAGGTTGGTTGGATCACCTTATAGTGCTAACCCCTCAGGACCTAGGCACTTGGGTACTTAAAAACTAATTTCTTTGATTGCAGGTTCAAGGAACAGCTTGAGTACTAAGGAACTGGGTACATGGATAGTGGTTGTTCCAGACATATGACAGAGAACAAAAAAATCTTTCAAAGCTCAAGGAAATAAAGGTTATATAGTCATATTTGGAGGAAATGAAGCTCCAGGGGAGATCAAAGGCACAGGATCCATAAAGAAAAATGGACTAGAGATCACATATACAGCCTATGTTGAAGGGCTCAACTTCAATCTGCTGAGCATCAGCCAACTCTGGGACAAGGGCTACAATGTAGGATTCAACATGAGTGTTTGCCAAATCAAGGATGCTGAATAAAATAAAATTATGCTACAAGGATCAAAACAAGAAACCATTGTTTGATAAATGGTTTTATCATGATTTTGATGATTTTGTTTTTATACCAAAACAATGTTTTTAAATGTTATCCAAATACACCTAAATGATTTAAATTGTTTTGACTAATTTTCCGGAGTATTTCACCGAGTTTATTTTAAACAAAAATTGGATAACACTTTCAATGATTTTGTGTTAATATGTTTTTACATCAAAACAATATTTCAAACGTTGTCTACTCCCGATCGATTTAAAATATTTTTACTAATTTTTTGGAGTATTTCTTGGAGTTTATTTTCGACAAAAATTGGACAACACTTTTGTCTCGTGCTCAACCGATCATCCTATAGGGCAACCCGTACCTAGAGTTGAGTTTTGAAATAGAAAAAGGGACGAAAGTTTTTTTTGAGGAGGTCGACCGGTCGACCGGTACCTGAAGTGAGAAATCTCTCTCTGCCTTGGACAACATGTGAGCTGGACCGGTCCCCTGGGGGGTCGACCGGGCGGATAGGGTGTCGATCGGTCGGACCCCACCCTGAACGGTCCATATGATTATTTTTGCTGCGTTATTTTTCCTTCTGTCTTAATGCGCGACCGGTCGCCCTAATGTTTGACAGCAAAATTCTAACCGTTGTGCAGCAGACAGCTTTTCCCTAAATTATGGGGTTGATTTCTAACATCTATAATCTTGATTTTAATTGCATTTTTTTTTAGAAATCAGTCCCCAAGAGGAGCCTATCTAATGATCAATCATCTCCTATAAATAGAGGAAGATTTGAAGCAACACGACAAGAGAGAAGATTACAACACAACAAAATACATTCAAGCAAACATATTTGTTATTCATTGTTATTATTCTTGTTGTAATTTTCCTAGTTTATCACTTTCACATCTTGAGGTCTAGGCTTATTTCTTGATTACACTTGCACTCAAATTTGTATTATCCATTATCGAGTTGTAATCTTAAATTTGGGTTATCATTCAACACAAGATATCCTTGTGAGTGTTCTTGTGGTAAGAACACACTTGGATGATCTAGGTGATAGGTGCAAGAAGATTGTGGTGATCTTCTTATTGAAGAGTGTGGTGCTCTTCGAGGTGTTGAAGAATTTGGTATTCTTCAAGTCGGAAGATTGTGGTAATCTTCACAGGTGCCATTGAAGATTGTGGTAATCTTCAAGTGAGATTGTGGTAATCTCAAAGTGTTGTTTTATTAATTGTGGTAATTAATAAAATTCTTTTTCTTTTTGAAATCCATCCCTGAGATCTTTGGGTGATAGAGGATTAGGCCCCTAGGTGGGTTGAACCTCTATAAATCGACGCGTGTTATTTACTTCCCACCTTTATTATTGTCTTGCTTGTTTGATTCGAAAAAGAAGTCATAATCGAAAAAAATGGAGATAATCTATTCACCCTCCTCTAGATTATCGTAGCCGCTGGACTTACAACCATGTATGTAGTGGATTGGTAAATTGCTACACCGAAAGCACATCGATGTCGAGATATCATTTTATAAGAGACCATGTTGAAAAGAAAGATATCACATCGAATACATATATATCAACCGATAAGCGGTTAGGCGATATATTCACTAAACGCTTTATGTGAATCAAGATTTGAAGAGCTTATAAATGAACTTGGATTGATTGAGCCGAGTTAGAGACTCTTAAAACTCAATCAAGAGAGTCAAAGAGAAATGGAAATCAACGAAGTTTTATTTTTTAGTAAAGTGAAAAAGTCAAAGACGGCTAGTCACCGACGAGTTAATGATAAATGAAAGTGTTTATTAAGTGAAGAGAGAAGCAGAGTCAAGTCACTTATAAACATTTCTGAGTTATTTATGAACTAAGTGACAAAACGCAGTCGTTTTTTGCCAGCGGGAATGTTTTTAGGCTTGACGTCAGCAGTAATTATGGTGTTAGTAAAAACCTGCACACATTTTACCCATGATTGGATATAAATGTTGTTGCATTTAATATGGAGAAATAAATGCGGTTTGCAAGACGTGATCTCAAACGTTGATCAAATTTAACCTTTTTGAATTCCAAAAATTGTCCCCTCACAGACCATATATAGAGAAATTGTTTTCTCTCTCCTCTCACAAAACTCTCTCACTCTTAAAGCAAGAAAGCATTTTTCTCTCTGAAACTAAAAGTAATCCCTAGTTCTTTACTCATTCAAAATCTCAAGTTCTAACTGTGAAATGGCACCATCTTATGACTATGTGAAGTTAATGAGAAGGTCCACACCGGAGCTACCATGGATTTTGAGGGCTTGGTCAAGCAAGGAGTGGACAAAGCCTTGACAAAGAAGATTGCTGAGAATCTTGAGAAATCTGGTCTAAAACAGTTCATATTGATGGAGTTCTCGCACACCTACTTGGAAGAGGTTGCGATGTTCTACGTGAATGCTCAAGTTCACTATGATGAGATTCGCTCATTAGTCCACAACAAGGAGATTAAGCCGATTCTCGCGAACTTAGTCGCTAGTTGTTATCTTCCTTCCTCCCTGGTTTGAAGGAGATAAATGAGAATGATATCAACCTGGATGCTTTGCATGACAAAAATAGCCAAGCCGTAGGTCGCTATGAAGCTTGTTAATACAACCAAGAAATTACGGATAAAAGATTATTACCACAAGTTGATGGACATGGTGGCCAAATGTATCGATATGAAGTTTGGAAGCTTGAATCGGCTATCTCTAAGACTAAGCTCAATAGTTCCACGGGTCATTTTGCACGGGTCCTCATCGACGTTGACTTGAGTACTAGTAACTAATTTACCCGAAAAGATGATGATTAAATGAATTGGTCATTCAGATTCATTTTTGTCCATTACTGAACGCCTCCTGGATTTTTGTCGTCATTGTCAAATCATTGGCCATTTGGCGGCCTCATGTCGGAAAATTTTAGATGGGCCATCGACATTAGGGCGCAGTACCGCTCTCGTAATCCCAAGCCCCTTCGCCATGCGGCTGGTATGCAACCCAAGAAGCCTATCTTGATCCCTGTTCTGGATGAGACCGTCCAAGCTCGATCGAGATGTTGTGGTTCAGAAGGTTGTTGAATTGGCTCATTCTCCACCACGGGCTAATTCAACTATTCCTGATTCTTCTAATCAGTTTACCATTCTCGATGGGATGGACTGGGATAATCTTGATATTGCAAAGGTTACTGTCAGTGAACGGTGCGTGGACTATGCCGAGGAAGACCAACCTTGTGTTGAGGACCAACCTTCTACTGGGAAACCTTTTTCTTTGGTCCAACCCCGAGTAGTTCAGATGGACAATGACGGATTTATGGTTGTCAATAAAAAAATCAACTAGTAATGGTAAAAATATCAGCACTTCACGCCCTCAACCAAGCATCTCTACTCGCAATCCGGTTGAGGCTCTACATGAAAAAGATTTACGAACGTCTACTAACGATGCAAGATATTCGCTAGCTATTGTGGTTTATTCCTATGTTGTTAAATCAAGTTTGAATCTAAAAGAGAGTGATCAAACGACTTTGACTTCAACTCATGCCTCAACATCTCCAACATCCAACTATCCTCTTAATTTTTATTTTCAAGTTGATGCGGTCAATTGGAAGTTTTAAAGACTGGTAGTAACCTTAACTACTCCGCTTGTCTTTCAATCATGTGATTCCTCGTGCTATGAACACTATGGCAATTGTGGCTCGGGGATCTTGGGCCGACATTCCATGGGATACATTAAACCATCCAGATGATACTCGCACGTTAAAAAACAAATAACAATGTCATTCGAAAATCCTCTGAAATAGGTGCCCTTCATTCACATTGCAAGTCGTTAAGTTATTTTTGTTATTTTTTTAAAATTTAACATTGTTTTTCCTTTGCTACGATCGCCTTGTGATCGGGACTTTTTCCTTTCTTTTTATATATTTCCATTTATTTAAAAAAAAACATACAAAAACAAATAACAAAATTGCATAAATGACATGATATACTAATCATATTTTGAGGACAACATTCAAAAAATCGTACAAAATAATAACAATATACATAATTAACGAGGTTTTATCATTTAAGTTTTAAGGATAAGTCTTTTTTGTTGTTTTTTCTTATAACTAATTATTTACTTAGTTTTCTTTTAAATTCATGACAAACGAGTTAGAGGGTTAAATGGGTCATAAGGTTGTCTCAAACCCGACTGTTTAATTGGTAGGTTATTCGGGTTGGACCCAAATTCGACCTGGACCCATGAAGCCGGACCCATACCCATTAAATTCGTGTTAGGTTAAGTATCGAGCCATGGTCCCAATGGACACCACTAGTGTGTATATATATATACATATAATGAATATATATACATATAATGAATTGAGTTAGATGTGACACGTAGATTGTCACCAATTAGTCCTTTTAATTTGTGCCAAATGCATGGCCAATGATTAAAAATTAAAAGATCTCAGTCACAGATGGTACGTATTAACGGTTTTAAACTTGAACGTAACAAACAATTTAAGTTCAATTCCATAAAAAAGTTCAAGAGATAAAAAAGAAATAAATAAAAATTTGTCCCCAATGGCTGGTGGGAAAAAATAAAAAAAATAAAAAGAGTTGTTTGTACTATGGGATAATTTCAGTAAAAGTGTAATACAAAAAGCAAAAAAGGTGTAAATAAGTAAAGCAGTGAAATGGAATTACTTTAACCAGCGCGAAATTTCAGGGCATTTATTTCACTGGTGGAATTTAAAAAGGTCTTAAGTTGGAAAGTCATAATGTGATATGACTGTTTAAAATATTTGTGAAACTTAATCCAAACCATCAACTTAAAGAAAAATAGTTGCCTAATTTGTGAAAATATTACTTACTCCGTCCCAAAAAGATAGACTACCTTTCTTTTTTCGTCCGTCCCAAATTATAGATTTGTTTCCTTATTGAAAATATTGATTATATAACAATAGAATAAATTACCCCTATTTAATTAACTTTATTTTTAATAAATTTCCTTTTTCATTATAGATGGAATACTAAATTATAATGATATACCACCATTTAATGTAAAGGCAAAATAAGAAGAATATGAAAAAAAATTATAATCCCGCCATTTATTATGTTTTCTTAATCTGTGTGAATTGTTCTACTTGTCTATCTTTATGGGACGGAGGAGTATCTAAAAGATTGTTAGGGGTGAAAGCTTCGATTTGACGACCTAAAATACGATACAAATCTAACACATTATAAGTGGTTATGATCGAGCTTGACGGATTAGGATCAAAATTGAGTCTTACCCGAATAATATGAATAATAAATAAGTCTGGATTAGGGTTTAATTAAAATAACATGATTAACTCGTCGCTTGAGTTAACTTGAAAAACACGAATAATAAATAAGTCGAGTTTTGAGTTGAGAAATCGAATACGTATAATAAGATAAGCTTAGAGAAATATAATAAGAATAACATAAGTTTTATGTCTCAAAGACAAGCGAATCGCCCGGGACATGGCGTTGTAATGATTGGGTAATTATATAGACATTATATAGGGCATGGAAAAATGGGTAATTATATGTATGCATTAATCATAAAAATAAAAATAAACAAAATTGTTGGAAATATATTTAGGGTTAGAAGAGTGTGGTACCGACCCATTTGTTTAATTACCATAGAAAGAATATTTTGTTAGAAAAGGGAAGTGTGAGTTGTTGAGGGACAAATGCACAATCTGACATTCAAAATTTCATTTTCCTTTTTTTTTTTTTTTTTTCAAAATTTGCTTTTCCAATGCCAAAAGAAAATAGTGAAAAAAAAAAACTCATTTTACTTTTCCTTTCCTCCTATTTTTTATCCTCCTTTCCCTTCTTACCCCACGTTCACAAAACTAAACAAATACCCAACCCCGGCCCAACCCCACATACCCACACACCCACACACACATTAGATTGAGTTTTTTTTTTTTTTTTGAGAATGAAAACAGATTTTTATTATCAATACTAAGAGGGTGTTTGGCTAAGCTTATTTAAAACATCTTATAAGCTCCTACATCTGATAAGTTGTTTTAGGAGCTTATAAGATGTTTTAGGAGCTTATAAGATGTTAGATCTTATTTTAAAATTAAGCTGTCAGAGTGTTTGGATAAAATAAGGTAGTTGAGCTTATAAGATGTTTTTATATCTTATAAAATTATTAAGTATATTTTTGTCTTTTGGATGTTTAAAATAAGGAGCTTATAAGCTCCTTTAAAAAAAGATGGGGTGGAGGTATTTTTTTTAAAGCTTATAAGCTCTCCTTTTTTTTTTAGAGCTTATAAGCTCTTTTAGAAAAAAAATTACCAAACACATTTTAAGAGCTTATAAGCTCTAAACATCTTATAAGCTGTTTTTAAGAGCTTATAAGCTCAACCAAACACCCTCTAAGTGTTTACATCAGAAAGACGCACACTCTCTAAATGGCTAGGTAATTCCTCAATCCAAAACCTCTCAGAATTAGATTGAGTTTGGTCAAATACAACTTAAATAATAGAGTAATAATATATATTCATCTATGGTAATCCATTATTAATTTGAATTGTATATTCAGTACATGATAAAATTAACTCGTCATATATGATTAATTTGAGTTCAAGAAAATTTGTTAGCACTACCACGAACCACCCCTCGAATCTGTCCCGTCTGATTTCAGATCTTTTATGTTACGATTGTGTTGTGTTTCAATATATTATGGGAATGCTATATGTATAATAGTACGTAGTGATATTACTTTATATATATGACATTCACAAACACTAGAAAAAACATTTAGTTTATCGACATAATTTATCGATTGAAAGGATTTTGTCTTAATAATTACCCAATACTCGATTAATAAAAGCTATTATTTTCCCAAAACTATAACAACAATTTATAAATTTACCAATAAGAATATTATATGAAAAATATTAACAATATTAGATTTTGTTGGTTAATATTTAGCTACAATGTACACTTTATAATTATTATCTTAATACTTATTTGTGTAGTTATATTGATTTTTCCTTGTAATGGAAATAAACACTAGTACATATATAAGAAAGAGTGGTTTTTTTAGCTTTTTCGGCCAATTAAAAATCTTTTTTTAGCCATATTTTTCAAACACATCTTTTTTAGCCATTTTGGGGTGCGAAATGACATAGCTACCATTTACTAGTTTTACAACCCATTTTCTGAGTCACAACATAACCAAACACTAAAAAAGCACGCAGTGATCCCCCAAAAATTCGAACCGGCGACTTGAACGATGGCGACCGAATCGACGACGACGACCAAATCGACCTCTATAGTTTTTTTTGTTAATTTCATGTTTTTTATTTATTTAGTCTATAGTTGTTTTAGGTTAGGATTTTTGTAGTTTTTGTAGAAATTCTAGGGTTTTATATGGATTTGGTGTTGGTGGGTGAGCTTGAGATGTTGTTAATGGCGGAAAGTGGCTTGGGGAAGAAGACGATGTATTCCTGTAACTCGCAATCCACAAGTAACTCAATTTTGAGTTACTTGTAATTGGGATATCCAGTTACATTTAACTCGATATCGAGTTAAATGTAACTGGATATCCCAATTATCGAGGGACATTTAACTCGATATCGAGTTAAATGTAATCGATCCATAACTCGATATCGAGTTTTCAACAATAAATAGTAGGCGTCAATAAACCAAAGAATAACTCGATATCGAGTTACTGTTCAATCTTCTCTCAATTATTATAACAAGTTATTTTGTTTTTCTCCAAAAAACTTTGAATTCGCGTAACGTTTTCGTTTTAAATCTGTTTTGCATGTATAATATATCAAATTAATCCTCTTTTCGATATCTATAATTCAACACTCATATTGCATATTTAAAAACGAAAAATACATGTTCGATTTTTTAAAAAAAGTTTGAAAGAAAGAGTAGATGATACATAGAGATAAGCGAAAAGAGAGAGAAATAATCCAAATATCAAACAAATATGCTAGAAGGGTATGAATGTCATTTTACACCCTAAAATGGCTAAAAAGATGTGTCTTTACAAAAGATTTAATGGTATTTTTCATCTTTACATTTTGTAAATGGTATTTTGTACCATTTCCACATAAATGCATCTCCTTAAGTCCCAAAAAGCCCTTCAAGTGTCACTTTCACATATACTTGAAACAAAAAGATACAACCACCATTCACTTCATACCTTGTCACTTGTCTCTCTTCTCTCTCTTTCAATCTCAAAAATCTCTGCAACTACTCCCATTTCTCATCAAAAACCCATCTCAAAGCACACATATCATGTGTCTCTCCTGAAAATTTAGCTCACAATTAATCCTCCCCTCCAAAAAACACAATCCTTTCTTCCAATCCTCTTACATAACCCTAGCTACAAGAACAACAAGTAGAGAAGAAATCCACACTATATACCCACACACACAGCAACATAAACCAAAAAAGAGAAAATTAAACCTAAAATATTTTGACAGAAAAGGGTTCCAAGAGGGTTCACAAAGAAAATTAACAAGAAAATATTATATGGAGTTATTTCCAGCACAACCAGACCTTTCCCTCCAAATCAGCCCACCAAACAGCAAATCAATATCATCAAACACCAGCTGGAGATCAACTCATGAAGATGATGATGAAATGGATTTGGGCTTATGGAAAAAAGCCGATATTAATAACCATATTTTCGACCTCAATTCCCCCAACAACATGATGAGCAGCATCAATAATCATAATAATAATAATCTCAGGAGCCACATCTTCCACCCTATTAGAGGAATTCCTGTATGTCCATCTAATTTCCCATTTTCAGCTCATCAGCACCAACACTTAGGTTCATCATCAATCCCACCTTCAGCTAACAATACTATTATCAATAATAGTAATACTCCAAATACTCATCAAGGACTAATACGATCGCGGTTTCTGGCAAGGTTTCCTGCCAAACGGAGCATGAGGGCGCCTCGGATGCGGTGGACTACTACCCTTCATGCTCGTTTCGTTCATGCTGTTGACCTCTTGGGCGGCCATGAAAGTAGGTTTTATATATGTTTTATTCATCCAATCGATCAATTTTTTTTTTTTTAGTTTTTCTGTATAAATTAAGTTACATAGAAAAAGTCGAGTTATTTCTCTATCTTCATCTCCTACTAGCTCCTTTTCTCTGATTGTATTTTTGGTTTAGTTTGTTTATAGCATTTTTGTTTCAATTAATTAATGTGGGTGTATATATGATTGATTTGTACTAATTAATTATGTGGTGTACATCATGTATATTTAGGAGCTACACCCAAGTCTGTTCTTGAGCTCATGGATGTCAAAGATCTCACCTTAGCACATGTTAAATCCCATTTACAGGTAAATTATTGGGCTCTTCTTTTTTCATTTTATTATGGACCGGAAAGAGAAAAAAATAAATAGTTCGTGTGACAGCAGATTAATTTCCGCTACTACTACAGATTAAAACAAAATCTTTCTTTATGCTTATTTTTTCTCTCTCTGGATATTTGTCAAATGAAGCATCGTCTTGAAGGCGTCCAAAAAAGAAAAAAATGATTAATTTTTTAGTTTTTTTTTGTTTTATTATTTTCCCACTAGATCCAAGGGTTCTGCAAGCTATCAAACCAGCTTTTTAGTGGGACGAAGAAGCCTCATTGTAAAAGAAAAAGGATAATATTGAAATATTGAAAAATAATAGTAATAAGACAAAGCATAAGGAGTTGAGAAGAGTCAAGACAAGTACACACAGTGTCTTTCCACAACATTTTTCTTTCTTTTAATTATTTTTCCAAACAAATTGCCTATTTTTCCCAAGGCAAGTGGCTAGAAAGAAGAGGAAAAGTACAGAAAACACCATCATGACACAATGATATATCTACATGTCTTTGGGTTGAGGAGGAAACCACCTTTGACAAACCATGGTTATCCTCGAAAAAATACACATGTACATATATGCATGTACATGTGTACATACATAAACTTGTTTCTCAATTACTGAAACACAAGTTATTTTTTTATTTTCTAATTTTGAATTTGAACCCCCTTTTTTTAATTTAATCATTTTTTCATTAAATTGATCGATCTGATTTTATTGCACCGTTGGATTTATGTTTTTGACAGATGTATCGAACAGTGAAGTCAACTGGCAGAGCTCCAGCTTCTTCAGGTTCAATATACTTCATTATACTACTATATATATGCATTTACTCTTCTTACTCAATAACTAATTGAATTGAAACTTTATTAGTTTTTTGGGCATATTTTTAGGGCAATCTGATGTATTTGAAAACGGTTCTTCTGGGGATACTTCAGATGATTTCCTGTTTGATATTCAGAATTTGCATAAATCTCAACTAGCATCAACCCAACAAGGAAGACAAATTGGAATGATTAATGACAAAGATTACCATGGTCTATGGAGCAATTCCTCAAGGTAATAATTTCATTAATCTACTCTGTTTAAGGGACAATTGTTTTTTCAACTAAAAGCTCATAATCCTTTTTTTTTTTTTTCAAGTTTGCAAACAGTCCCTAAAAGGAGGTAATATTAACCTGTGGGCATAATTGCAATTTTAGTTATGCAATTTTTAGGGGTAATTGATAATCATAGTCTTCTAACTTGATATTACCCTTTAGTATAACAATTGCAGTCTTGTTAGTTCTGACGGTTATAGGTATATTGGATATTTTGGCTAAATAACAAGAGTATTGTGGGAATAAATAGAATATGAAACACTTAGTTGAGACCAAAATCAAACTTTAACACTAAAATTGCTCAAATTAGACCTTTTAAGATCAAAATGGCACAAAATCAAAATTTACGAGATCAAATTGCTAGCCCCTATAGTTAGGGGACTAGTTTTGCAATTAAGCCTTAACCTGTGCGTTTGGCCCTTAACTTTTCAAACATTTAGGTATAATGTGCTATGATGCTCACGGTTTATTTTGGTGTAGACAAGTGTCAGAGACTAATTGGTGAACAATTTGGCTTGGTGCATATTTATTTATGGAATTCTTTGAAAACCTACCTACATAACTCCTTAGGCAGCTTTCTCTGGAAACATTAAAATGACATTAATCAGTCCACAATAATTACATTTGTGGTGGGTGGGATAATTTAAGGAAAGAGATCTAAGCTATAAATTCTAGACTTTGAATGGTTGTCTACATAAGTGTAAGACCAGTGCTACTTTGAATTCAAAGACCAATTATTTAGCTATATTCATTTATTCAATTATCTGCCACAATTAATTCCCTTATTCAATTCCATAGTAGTAAACAAAAATATGCATAGAAGATTGTGAAAATAAGATAACTGAATGGATATTACTGCTTTTGGTTGGTCCATCCAATACTGGGTAGATGGCAAATTATATTAGTGTTTTAAAAATTTAATGATACTTAGTGGATAAATTATGTTATACTTGAACCTTGCTTTTGTACAGCAGTCAATTGACTATCAATTTGGCACAGGAACAAGTCCTTCATGGTAAATATCCTTTGGTACTATAGTTCAAACTTCAAAATGAAAGTCAGAATGAAAAAACATAAAAAAAACAAACAAACATGCACTACAGAAAAAATTAATTTACCTACAAAAAAATTGTAGTTAAATATTAAGATTATTGTAAAACGTATGTACAATCGTTGTATGTAAAATTGTAGGTATATATTTACTAGTAGAATCTAAAACTGTCAGTAAATACCTACAGTATTTCTGTCAGTATATTTAAAAACCGTTGGTGATTTGTATGTACTTGGTGGGTATAGTTTAAATAAATTAATATTTTTTTTATTTTGTAATTATACTGTATAACTATAAAGTTTAGTGATAAAATAAATTTTGCCGGTAAATTTTATGGTAAACTGAAATTTTCTTGTACCTGGTTTAGCCCTCCTCCCAATCAAAAAAATCCAGCTGAAGAAATTAATCTATAAATAGACATATCTCTTTCTCTTGGATTTTGTGGGTTCAATAAAGGCTATTCACATGGACCCAAATGTAGAAATCTAGGTACTAAAGGCATTGCTCTTAGAGACTTTCGTGTAGACTTTTTCTCTAAAAAGAAAATATTTTATATGGTTAATAATATATATGGGCTGTCACATGGGTGGGTTTTCACTTTATATTGTAGCAAGGACAGAATAAAAAGTGGACTATAAATAAGATAGTAAAAAGATGGCTTTCTTTTTTTTGTTATCTTTTTTTTTTTTTTCCTTTTGCATGGGTTCCACTTATTGGAAATATTCCTCCAAAAATGCACTGATTTTGTAGCAGGGAAGCTTGGTTGCATGGGAGACCAGCGGACTGTGGAGGAGGAGGAAACATACAATCCCTTGAGGTAACTTTTAAGCACAACATACAAATTACTAAATTGCCCTTCATGCACTTTATATATATATATATATATATATATATATATATATATGTCCATGTGTGCAAAGCTAAAATGAAATTAAACCTTTTTCTAATTAAAGCTAGCTAGGGAAGTCATTAATTTGCTAGCAGTCTTTTTTCTCTCTTTTTGAGGGTATACTCTTAAGTGTTGATGAGTTTTTCTATTTAAAAAAACAAGTTAGTAAAAGCAAGGAAAGATATATGCGCCTAGAAAATGATAAAATATGTTTTTGGTAGCTTTTACAAAAGGGTGCAACACGAGGGCAATGCTCTACTACCTCATTCCACTTTATTACAATCATACCTCGTACTTGATCATCAAATTAAACCATGTATTTCAGTGATGATTATTAGAATTCACCATAGAAGGGGGGAATCTCTGAATGTTTTTTTTTCAGTGATAGTCATTAGACTTGACAACAAATTAAAAGGGGGAAATCTCTGAAATTACCACAATTACTAGGCAAATTTCTTTATATGCAATGCGCCTAGCAGAAAAAATATCCATCCTATGTAATGTTAGTACGTACTCTTTGAATCCCATTATGTGATAAAGATATTCAGGGACGGAACCAGAACTTCTCAAAAGGGAGGGGCCAATAGTAAAAAAAATTGTAACCATATGATATATATATACAAGATAATAAAATTTAAATATATTATATATGGATAAAAAAATACATTAATTTTCCATTAAAAAAAATACATTAATACTCATTAGTAAATACAACAACAAATTAAGCCTTATCGCACTATGTGTGATCGACTATATGGATCATATCACGCCATCGTTTATGGTCAAAAGCCATATCTTTATTTATTTATATATATAACATGTTTTTTTTAATGGTTTCTTTCCAAGCCTTAATTAATTAAAACTTAACATTTCTCTCTTGCATATCACGAAAATAATCTACAGTTGAATCTATATTAACTTTTTTGTTTTTGTTTTTGTAGTTTACCTTTCAATATACATTAGCAAACAATAATATTTTTGAACACTAGCAAACAATAATTAAGAAATTCATTTTCTATTTTCATTTTTGTCTTATGATAAATCGAAAAGAGAAAATTTTATATTTATTGTAATAATAAAAATACATAAGGTCTACAAGATCTCTAATTTAACTTATTAAAACTAATGGGTCAAGTTGTGGCCTTTAATAAAATTTACCAACAAATTGTATATAGGCACAAGGATTAAAAGACTAAAATCATACATATATACATATAATCATATATACGATTAAAAAAAAAAGTTTGGGGGGGTTAGGGCCCCCCCAACCCTCCACATAGGTCCGCCCCTGAAGATATCCTTATTTTTTGATCTTAATTTTTACACTGGATCATTATGTAAGGGTGCATTTGGATGGGGGGATTTGGGAGGGTATTTGGGAGGAGGAATTTGAAATCCTTAGCTAAATCTACATCTCTATTTGGCATATAAATCCAAACCAATAGATTTCAAATCCCTCTTTAAGTTTTAGTTCATTTTCAAAGGATTTCAAATCCCTCCCAAAACCTAGTCATTTGAAATCCATTCTTTTTTTCCCTTTATGCTCACTTGCATATTTACACACACTTACACACATGCACACATTTACACACACTCAATGACGGAGGCACAACCCCCCTTATGGGGGCACGTGCCCCCGTAACAAATTTTTTTTTGTTTATTTTTTCAATTATTAATTAGGTTAAAAAACAACTTTTCAAAAAAAAAAAAGATTAGAAATGACAAAGTGTGTTCCATTAATTGTTTTGTAATTTGCTCAAAAAAATTAATTGTTTTGTAGTTTATAATTAATTGTATCTATTTTATATTTGATGTAGTTTATTATTGTATTTATTTTGTGAGTAAGTCTTGTGAGAGGGTCGCACTGTTTTATGAAAACAAAAAATAGTATCTTAATGTAAAAATCAAAATTTTTAGAGTAAAAATCAATACATTATATGAACAACTAAAAAAGTATGCTCAGACAAATATATTAATTTTTATCCAAAAAATATATTTCTTACTCGAAAAATATTATTTTTTCACATAAATGTACTACTTTTTTTTTTGGTCGAATGGTGTGACTATATCATACAAGTTTTTGCCTTGTTTTGTGGCCTCTTTATAAAAAATTTGTGGATCCGTCCCTGCACACACTACATACATTACACATATTTACACACTACACACATTGCACACACACTATACACACTGCACACACATCACACTTTTACACACATTTACACATATTACACACACACGCTACACACATTTACACACACAACACACACTCACACTCACACATACTCTTCTCACATATGCTCACGCATTATCATCACACACATGTTCAGACATAATAAAAGTTATATATTTCATATTTTTATTAGTGTATAAAATTATAATTATTTACAAAACAATAAGATTATATCTTTTATTTTTATTTATTAAATATCAATTAAGAAAATAAATAGAGTTTCTAAATTTTTTTTTATCAAAAATTACGATGGATTTGAAATCCATACACAAATTCATATCATCCAAACTTGAAGAGGTGGATTTCAAATCCAATGACTTTGAAATCCATTTATTTGAAATCCATTGGAACTCAAATCCCTCCATCCAAATGGGCCTAAGAGATTTAATTTCCAATACTTCCCCTCCATTTTTATTAATCATGCATGCATGGCAATTGGCATATAATTTTGAAATATTTCATGACTAGTACTCTGGTATGATATGTGGACATGTTCTTGGGACTTAGCTTCTTAATTATATATTTCTAAGCGATAGTTATTTTTTTCTGGAATGACTATTGTATGTTACTTAGTGCCTAATGCTGCAAATTTTTTTATCCCTTTTGTGATAAAAAATCACATTTATAGACTGTATTCTTGTTTTTTGGTTCATATATGTTTTTCCCTCTTAGGATAAAACAGAATAGAAATATGATCTTAGGGAATAACCATAGAAGGTTGGATTTTTATTACAAAGTAGTGTTTTATATGATCTGTAGCATCACATGAAAAACAATTATTCCCTTATTCCCCTTTTGGTCAAAAGTTAAATAGTCCTTATTGATTCCCACAATCACACACTCTGTTAATATATGCTACGTGTTTCTGTGAGTGAATTACTGTGTGTTTTCCACACACACACACACATTAATTAATTGGTGTACTTGCATGCATGCATGCAGAAGGACATGATGGAACCAAAATGCCTGAGTTATGATGACAGAATCTCAGAAGTGAGCTCATCATCAATAAGTTTATCAACCCCAAAGAAGCCTAATTTGGAGTTCACTCTTGGAAGGCCACACTGAAAAAATCCTTGTATTTGGCACTACTATACTCTACTCATTTTCAAATCATTTCATCTCTGGAGAAGATAAAAACAAAGAATCAGGTGCCCACTCATAGTGGAAAAAGAAAAGTGAAGGAGAAAAAAGAAAAGGAAAAGTTAGCTACGAAAGACAAAGGAGACAAGAAAGACAGAAAGCAAACAAGAAAAAAAGCTGTCAAAGTTGTTTGAGATTCAAAATCAACTTATTATATTCCTTGAGTAAATAGAAATATCTAATTATGATTTTGCACTGTTTTATGCACTTAGGGAAAAGAGGGAAAGAAAAAATAGTTTTTTGATGATGATGATGAGGGAGTCAATTAGAAGGTCTTAACAATTGTTAAGATATTTAGTTTTTAATTATTTGTATGATGAGGCACTTTATATTTCACACAAGAAATATACTACTATATTTAATTAAACCCCCCAAACAAAAGGAACAATAAGGGTTTTAGGCTCTTTATCTATATACATATATAATTCTTGCAAGGTATTGCCACATACTTTACTCTTTTTTGAATCCTATCAAAGGAAATTAAGGATAAAGTATCACCATCATGGACTTGTAAAGAGACTGAAAAAGTATATGAAGCAAAGGGTTCGAAAATGGGAATTATAACAAAAACAAAGTTTTTGGGGAAAGAATATAAGCATATCAAGGTTGATCTTAATTTTATTATTCCCTACATTTACATCTTTAATTATCTACATCACATTAGCTGCTACTAACTTTAAATCCCTTAAAAAGTTCTGTAGGGAAAGGTGAGCGCATCGTCCGTAGTAGAGACCAAAAATGCCAGTTTTTTCAATAATAAGCAAAACGATTACACAAGCTGCATAATATAGCTAAATCGTCTGCTGCCATTGAGTTGCCACTTCCATAGTCTCTGCCTCTCTGGGTTTCTTACAAATTATTCCTCGAAATTAAATTATTATATTATATTAAAGTTTTCTGTAGGAAATTCGAGCTCCACAGCAAAAAAAGTGGTGTTTAGTGGCGGTTTTTTCCGCATTTAGCGGCGGGTTTTGAAATGCTACCAAGTGGTTTCGCGGCAGTTTGAAAAACGCTACCTATACGTGTGTCGCAAGGGATTTTGCGGCGGTTTTTCACAATCGCTGGAAATAGTGCCACTAAACATTGTTTGTCTAGAGGTGGTTTTTTAGCTGCGGTTTATAACCGCCGCCAATTACAAACATTAGCAACGGTATTAATTAGGGCGGTTTACAAAACATTGCAAAATGAAAAACCTTTCCAATTTTTAATGTCAATTAATGAAACCGCCGCTAATATATACTGTTAATTAAAATGCATTCATTCGTTTTGACCACCGGTCCACCACCAGTTTTTTTTATATAAAATTTACTCAATTTTTATTTGGCATTTATAACAGCTAAAAATACATTGCTTTTCTAAATATTCAGAACCACAGTGCAAATATAATTATACTCTGTACACACATTGAACTTAGAAACTAATTAGAATTCGAACTTATCCAATTATATCGTCAACAATATAAAGACTTATCATTCAACATCATAGAAATCAAACATCACATTACAATCATTAGAAATCACCAAAGTATACGTTCTTTAATATAATTTCAAAATCGCAACATCACAACGATAATGATCATATGCATCATACTAGAGGATGAATATCTTCTTTAGTTCCCAAGTGAAGGTCGATGATCGCTTCTTGCTTCTTTTATCCGATGGCGCCTACATTTGAAACTAAAATATTGATATCATGTGTCATAACGTGTGATCAATATAAAAAGGGATAATTACAAATATCACGCCCAACCGGGTCGCGACGATGATCCACAACTTAAATACAAATAACAAAACAGCTCTGACGAATATCATCGAGAACCCAATGAAACAAGTCAAAATAGCGGCGGAAATAAAATAACAAGCACAACTTACATCCACAATCCATAATCCAAATTACATCCTCGAAAATCAACCAACGATAACAACTTAAAAGTCAAAGGGTCCTACGCCCTTGATTCTGTAAAACCGGAATGAAAAGAAAATAGAATAGTCCAACATCAATCACAAGAAACGAGTCTATCAACAACAACAAGAAGTAGTAAATCCAACAAGCGAGTACAAAGGCTCAATCCAAGGCCGGTTCGGATCTTCAACGAAGTCCTCATCTAAAGGTTAGAAAACAAGGTGGGGATGAGACAGAAATCTTAGTGGATGGGGTGATCGTGTGCAAGTGTGGTGATATATAGTTAATGCGAAAAACAGCTTATTATGAAAACGCGTGAGTATGATGCATGAATTCACACATCCACAAGCGTCGTGATAAATATATTTAAGTAATATACTTATACGATTCAAGAAAACGATTCATGGTCACACATGCACTATGTGATTCGATCAAGACAGTATGATTGTGTACGGAAATGTAACGCCAATCCCATGCAAGGCGAGATAATGGTTGCGTCGGGTTTGTAAGCGCCAACCAATGCAAAACAAGTAGCGATTGCGTGCGGTTTGTAGCGCCAACCAAATGGGTCCGATAACTTCGAATCGTGTGGATCAAACAAACGATCCCTTCGTTCTTCCTTGTAACTCCCCGAGCAAGATGGTCCAAGACTGTCACCTTATCGCTCCATAGGCAAAGACAAATCCACAGTAGAGCTAGCTAGGCCCTGGGATTGTCATAATCATGATTATACCTCAAGTACTACGACCCGCTTCCCGGACAAACTCCGTCCCTCGCCATTGCGGGATTAGGGCGATGGGGCCTGGAGGAGTGGAATAGCAAACGACCGCCTGCCCGTTCCATCCCCGATGTATCCATTCCGATTATGGTGAGCTCGACACACCAAGTTGACTCAAGCAGAAAGTAAATACAAGTTCACGTAGTCAACCGTGACAATCGAGTATTATTGATTCAGGGGAAGCATTCAGAAATTTTTGAAACGCGAGTGGCAATTATGGCGTTGGTGGAGTTTTTTGGATGAAGATGATTATCGAAAGGATAAGCAACCTTCGATATCTTGAAAGATTAGGTGGAACATAAGTCCCGTTATAGATTCAACATCGCAAGGCGAGGAAGTCGCTCCGCGATCGGGTATTAATCGGTCAAATCCGTCCGATAAGTCAAGGGTTTTTGGGAAAATAAAATATTTTAATTAAATCTCCAAGTCAGAGGATCCAGGGCTATTTTAGTAAAAAGGAAAATAATTTGGGTTAGGTCCTTTATAAAAGAAAAATTACAATTTAGCCCCGTTTTGTAAAAACCAACACTTTTGGGGTTAAAAATTGAATAAATAAATATCCCGAACTTAAAAAATTATGAGGACAGTTCCTAAATTCTCCAAATTGTTCAGAGATTCAGGTTTTAAAAGTTTTGAGGTCGAGTTTTTATAAAATTCTCACATTGGCCCCAAATTTGTAAAAATTGTCATTTCGGACCTTAAGTTTAAAATAATCGGAACTCACAAACCGGAAGGGATTTGAATGTGATTCCAGTTGGAAAATGTCACTAAGGTTAGTAGGATATTGGGACAAAAGCAGTTTTTAAAAGAAATAAGTGTAGGTCCTTTAACTTTTGAAAATATCATTTTTGTCCCATTTTGAAATAATTGCCTTTAAGGCTTTTAGAGGTCCAATTGTTATGAAATTTGAACCTTGGGTCCAAAATATAATTAAGTTATAGTTAAGTTAGTATTTCCAGGTGCATGGGCTGCATAAGTCCTGGAAATTTCATTTGGGTCCTCAAGTTTAGTATTTTACACATTAGTCCCTCAATTTTAGAAAATTTGCTTTCCAAGCCCTAAACACTTGGATTTTTGGAATACATTTAAAATATGTCATTTCCAGTACCTTAAGAATAAAATTTTCAAAATTTAAAGTTAAGGTCAGGTACAGTTTTAAAATTTGCAAAGTAGCCCTTAAACTTTCAAAATTTTACAATCTAGTCCTTGGGCTTTTAAAGGTTGATTTTATTTATCTTAAAACTCTTAAAAGTTTATAAAAATGTCCAAAAGTCATTTTTAACCTGAGTACATTCCCAAAATCGAAATTTGCAGAGGGGTCCTTTAACTTTCATTTTCTTGCAATTTAGTCCACCAACTTTCCATTTTTACATTTTTAAGTCCAAAAATTGAAATTTAATCAATTATGCTCGACTTTTATAGGTTATAAGTCATCCAAAACATGGATTTCAAAGATCATACACATGTATGTCCAATACATACAAGAATTCATCAAATAAAACATTAAATTGCACATGCATGCACCTAAAATACAATAAATAGCAATTTTGAGCAACTCTTGAGAATTTTCATGATTTGATACATAAAATTGATATGCAATACATAGATTATATATCTCAAGGGCTCATGTTCGAAATTCTACATGCATTTTAATAAAAACACCTAGAAGTTGGAAAGTATTTTTCCACCCACCTTAAAATTGGAAAATTGTGAAATAAAAGGATAAATTTCACAATTTTTGGATGAGGTCACTTAGGTCAGCCCCTAAGTCAAGAAATATCAAAAATTTGAAGTTAGAAAAATGAGAGAAAAATTAAGGAGAAAAAGAAGGAGATAAGAAAATGAGAAAGACTACACTTTACCTTGTGTAGTAGGTGATTGGAGACTAGTTGAAGCTTTAAATTTGGAATTTTTGGTTCAACTCCAAAATCACCTTAGGTCAGCCCCTATTTCTCAAAAATGAAAAAGAGGTGTTAAAATTTGAAAAAAATAGAAAGAAGAGGAAAGAAGGGTTGTAGTGTCCAATTCTTAACTTGTAGTCTAAATTCTCTACTAGTTCTTCTTCAAGTCTTCAAGTTTCACCACCATGCATGCATGTCTCCAAGTGGTCTTCTAAGTACCTCAAAATCCAAAATAGAAATTTAAGTTAAAAGAAGAAGGTGATGATTAGAAAGAATTTAAGTTGAATTGAGGAGTGAAATTTCTTACTTTGAGAAAATGGGGTGTTCGAATTTTTGAGTTTTAGTGGTAAGATTGTTTGTTTTGGTTTAGATGTTTGAAGAAAGAAAGTATGTTTGATGTTAGGAAGAAGATGTTCTTGGAGTTATGAAGATGGGTTTGAAGATGTGAATGACTTGTGTTTGAATATTTGAAGATATGAAGAAGTGATACTTGAAGATATGAAGAACTTATGTTGAAGATTTGAAGATGTGAAGAGTTGGTGTTTGAAGGTTTGAAGATATAAATGAATTTTGTTTGAAGATTTTTGAAGATGTGAAGGATTTTTAGAGAGAGATTAGAGAGAAGTTGGAGAAAAGGCTTGAGAATTAAAATGTGTTGGAGGAAAAATGAATTTTTTGTGTAAAATTGCCATTATGGCCGTCCAAAGGGGAGAGAGGGAGAGGAATTTTTGATTAATTTTTGTCTTTGTAATTTGTCTCTTGCATGGAGACAATTAGTCTAGTCAAAGTATGGGCAAGGTATGGAAAGAGAAGGAATGTTGGGAAGACTACAACATGTTGGGAAAAATAGTATTAAAGAATTAATGTATGAGATGATGTGTATAATATTTGAATTAATGGTATAATTATACACAAGATGACTAATATAAGGAGTAAGTGTACAAGAGTTGGGTGATATTTCTACTCCAAAAAATCCCATGTTGGCCGTCCAGTATAGGGTATTATGGTAATTCCATATATTTTTTTTTTGTCCCAAATTTGATGATGATAGATGAAATATATCAATCTCCAAAATAATTAGTGTTTTCCTTGATCACTTATAAGTCTCATGATCATTTAATCTAAATCAAATCTTAATTCTATAAGGTAAAAGTCTCTAAAATAAATAGTCTCTTAAAATTCTAAGGTGACTAATAAATACAAAAATAGTAATAATGATCAATCAAGTGATCATAAATGAGAAATATAATTAACAAAGATCATGATCACAAGTAATAAATGAAATGAAATAAAATACAAAATATATATATTATTAATATTTACCTGTCAAAGTGACGCGGTAAAATAGTCGATTAAATACATAGACGGTGTAGGTCCCAAGGGGTGTAAGTGTAAGGTTTAGAAGGGGGTTGAATAAACCTTACCAAATTTTCGATTTAGTCTTTTAAATCTCTGATTTCTACATACCGTGTCCTGATGGACAATCGAATTAGTCACTCAAGAGAGTTAATCTCTTAATGATCACCAAATTTACATTAATGGAGTAACTCACTTTGTTGGCTATAATTTGACTCAACCGTGGTTTTGTTTTTCGGGAAGACTTAACACCCTTACGTTTAATTAAGCAAGATTTTAGAGCTTGATTTAGTACTTATAAATTATCAAATGGATAGCAAATTTATCACAGATATAAGCGAGTTAAAAGTGCGGAATTTAAATCTTTGAAATGTAAATGACACAATAAAATTTTTATAGAGGTTCAAGATGGGGTAATTCTTCTACTCCTCTCTTCTCCAACTCCTGAGGAATCCACTAGGTAATGATCAATTTACAAAGTGGTAACAGTCCGAATCAAGTCTTGATCACAACAAATGACTTGATCCTTTGGGACTCGATGTCCTGAGACGCCTTGATCACTCACCAAGCTTCTCGTGCGACTCGGCTTCTTCACGCAGGCGTTGCCTTGCTACTCTGACTCACTTGCTCAAGCACTTTGGATTTGATCACGAAGCCCTCCAAAAGCTTAAGACTTGTTCACCTTGAACCTTTCTACAATCCTTCCGGAATGTAGACCCCTTGTTTTCGATATTTTCCTCTTCAACTCGATTGAAGTTCTCTTTCCTTCACAGTAAGTGTTGGATTGATGTACTTGAAATGTAGGCTTGAGGATTGAGAATGTTTCGATTTTGATAAGCTTGTATATCTCACGTGTGTGTCATTCATCATACTTCTCAAACAAACTCCTCGGCCTTTTATAGTGAACTTTCAAAAATTTGCCCGTTGAAGAGATAGACTCATTTTTGAAGGTCACTTTGCGCCGTTGGCTTGCGTTCTTGGAATTGCCATTTTCTCGTATGAATTGTTTTATCACCTTTTAGCAGTTCGACACGGTGTAGTGCTTCCCATTGTTCATTCCTTTTGCACGCTTCGGGACCGAGCACTCCAAGAAAGGTGGTATGGAGATATTACTTGTTTAAGTAAATCTCTTGATTTAAATGCAACGGTTCTTTTACTGATTATCTCGACTTGACTTGCATTTCCTTGCTTTCCCAGGTGACTTAGAGTCGACTTCCAATCATGGATGACTCTTCTCATCACTTGACTTGAGACTTGGCTTCTCTTGAGTTGACTTGACCGATGTTCCACTCACCGCATCTCACCGCTTCTTCATCGAGTTCTGTCGCTCTTCTTTGCCGTGCTCAATTGTCTCTCAGAAGTTTTCCTTCAAGTCTTGATTGTCTTCTTGCATGTTAGGCGTAGTCGACTTAACTCGGCTTGGCCACTCTAATTGTTACAATACAATTTACAACAAGAATTGGGGAGCCAACTTTCTATTCTAAGTTTTACATGGCATTCATCAAAATCTAAACAATAAAATTCCTAACAATTTCCCCCTTTTTGATGATGCCAAAACTTAAATCATACAAAGATGCAAATAACAAAGATACATACAGATAGTGTATTGACATAGAATGTATGCTAGAATCAATCTTTTTATTGATCATATCATTCTTGTACTTAACACAATCAACAAGGTGTATCGAGTATATAATCGTCTTCACAAAACAAAAAAATAGAAAATTTATAGCTTTATTACAGAAGACTTACATTGTATGTATTTACATATAAAATACACGAAGGGTTGACAAAGAACACTTCATCTCCTTCGTTGTCTCCTTCTTTCATCTTGTTCAAAGATCTTCTTCTCTTCTTCTCTTCTTCTCTCGTCAAATTTGCTTCTTTTTCTTCTCATATGCCTTCCCGGCGGCTTCATCTTTCCTTGTTCTTTCCTCGTCTCTCCCGCCATAGCCGAGTTTGTCTTTTGTTTTTTCTTCTATTCTCTTTGCATACTCGGCGTTAGTTTTAGCCACTCGCAAATTCGCCACTTGGTCAAGCCCCAAAGAGAGATCCCTCCTTTCTTTCCTGGATCTACGTATTCAATATTCTTGGGCGAGGCCAGGTCCAAGCTTCTTCCTCCACTCCGCTTCTTCCTCTACCTGCTGGGCGTATCTTTGTCTTGGGTCTTCTTCTTCCCCGTGATTGACTAGCGGAGTGACCAGCAGAGCGATCGGAAGTCTGTCTGTCGCTTCTTCACATAATGTGAGACCCTTTTCCCAAGATCAGTCCCAAGCTTGAGCCATGGACATATTTGCAAAATATCCTTGATTCGAGCGTTTTGAATTCGTCAACCGATCTTGGCTCTGTCCCCGACATACGAAATGGCATACGTGTCTCTGTCCAACCGGAATGCCTCCATGTTCTTTCAAGATGTTCATCACCCTGGCATCCATTCTTCCTTCCACTTCCTTCATCCCTCGCTTCAATTGCTTTTCTCTTCTCGGCCATAGATACAAAGCAGAGTGTTGGAGTGGCGAGTCACGGGAGTTTCTTTGCTTATAATGTCACCGTGATGAGACCTTGTTGGGGTTTGTGCAATCATCAATGTTACATCTGTGATCCTTCCCCTCAACAAGTTTTCCTTTCTTTTCTCGTTTTTTTTAGGACTTCCTCAAATGATTTTCCTTTCTCAAATTTTGCTCCTTTCTTTTCACTTGATTTTCTTTGCTTTAAGGTATTCCTCTTCCCCCTTTTTGGCATCATCAAAGGATAGAGGAACCCCGGGAACATCTTTGGCAAGCATGAAGTCGAAGTCTTCGATGGTTGAATTACGCTTCAAGTCTGCTGCGTTGTATGCAAGACGGAATTGAACGAGTAGCGTTGGATTCTCACTGAAATCGCTTCATCTCACCATGAGAAGGCTGAATTTTCTTGTCATGTGTTCTTCCAAACGCTGTATATCATTTGCATTCCGCTCACGCAGCAGCTTGATCTCGGCGGTGTGAGCTTCATGCATATGCTCAATGTGTTCCTCGCCTTCGTTTTTCGCATCGCATTTTCACTCTCCACACCAAAGAGCTTGTTGAACAATTGTCTCGAAGTATCTCACCTGTTCCACACGCATTGTTTCTTCTTTGTTGCCACCATTCCCTTATTCGAACCGTTATGCCTCTTAAGTCACCAGTGTAAGGGTGGCATCTCTGTTGTCCAGCGCATGTCCAAAGAGGCTTGATGCCTCTCCATCCGTTCAACTTCAAGAAAGAGTGCCTTGAACACTTCTCGAACTTCAGTGATTCTTCTTTGCGGTGATGGCCATACAAAGATCAAGTCATAATCACCGGAACAATGGTGTCTGTTGGAAGAACAGGAGGTGGTTTGTGATAGCGTGCTTGTTCATTTTCGACTCTTCGTGGAGTTCGGTATCTCCAGTGAGAAAGGGAAAGATTCCACAAAAGATTCATCACCGCCGACGGGATCTGCATTCGATGATGAGCGGTGCGCGTGAAGTTCTTTTGGGAATCGATCTGCTGCGCCTTGAGGAGCCGGTGCGATAGTCTATTGTTCACTTGGTTCTTGTGGAGTAGACCCGGTGGCCGAGCCTCAGTTGTCTTAACAGACTTCGTTGGTCTCACCGATTTCTCCATTTCATGATCGGTCCTCGGCCTTATCGGAGCGTCATCGGACGATGATGAGATTTCCATAGGTGGCTCATCATCAAAATTAAAGGTTTGACGAGTAGTCTTGGGATCGACTTGCTCGTGCTTGGAACATCCGCAGGTGAGTCTTTTGGATTTGTCATGGGGATGACTCGCCTTCTTCTTCGCCTTCCGATCCCGGAAAAGTGACATCGGGGTTGTCCTGGGAATCATGAAGTGCGCTGATCTCCTTCTCGGATGGGTCGATGATTGCGGGAGAGATGTTCTCTACTTGACCTCTTTACCCCGGGAAGTCTCAACCTCCCGTGGGCCTTCATTTCCTCCAGCGGTCTCTCTGGCTGCGAGGCCTTGTCCTCCCTTTCGACAAAGTCACTGTCTTAGGGTCTTCTTACAAAGGCATCCATTGGAGTCTCAACCCCATGGATTGCACTTTCATCGCCAGTGTTAACTCCCGGGTCATTCTTCCGTGCCTCGACCGCATCGCCAGCGGCGTCATTAGCGCCAGGAGCGGTTGGCACCTCACCGAGACAGTCTCAATCGCCTGAGCTTCGTTGATGGCAACTTGTTTGTTCTTCTTGTGATTGTAATTTCTCTTCTTCGCCTCCTTGCTTCTTTGTCGAGTCATCTGCAGATCCTCCGACCTTGCTGCGCGTGGAGGGAGTTTCCCCCTCACCGGCGCCCCGAGTGACTTGGAGTGGGGTCACTCGTCTCCAAACTCCCGGCCGTTTCAATTGATGGTTCAGTTGGGCGGTGGTAGCACACCTTCAATAGGGGTTGGCTCGACCGGGGTCCCCATTGTCCCAGGTTCATCGCCAGCACCACTTATTGCTTCTTGGTGGTGAGTGGGAAGTGGTAGCGAACAACAACGGTGGCTATTTGTTTGAACCACTCCCATTGGATCGATTTCAGTGTGATCCGGAGGACTCTCCTGGTCCCTCCATTAATCGTTGCTCGTGAAGGATTTTTGATTCGTCGCAATGCTTGCTGCATTTGCAACTCTTCGTGGCGCGGATTCTCAGTTCCTCGTCACTTTCGGAGAAGACATCAAGAAGAGGATGTGTGTGTTACGTGGGTGCGGAGATAGGCGGATGCTTGCCTTCTCACGTGCTTGGCTTCTTCACTTGCTTTTCTCTCTCTTGTCCTTGTAGATCTGCGGAATGTCATGCGGTTTGTCTTCATCCGTAGGGAGCACGATGAGTTAATCCAAGGAAATTTAGCGATTCCTCTTCTTCTTCTTCTATGAACTCGGCCGTTGGAACTGTTCCCGACTTGCTCGGCTTCCATTTTCTCCACTCACGCAGACGATTTTGGATGTCGGGTAAGGTGGAGAGAGGATCATTACATCACTATCTGCTTGGGCTGGTTCTTCTTGTGCTTCAATTTTTTATATGAGCTACAATGTGTCTTCGGTTGCCTCTCTGCGATCGCCTTCAGAGACTTGGCGCTTCATCAACTACATCCGGAGACTCTACTTCCCCGATAGTCTCCTAGGTATATGTGCTAGCCGAGTAATCGACTCAAATTGGTTTTCTCTCTGTTCGACCGCTTGACAAGTCTTCTTCGTCTCTGGTTTGTACCAGGGAATTTACAGTTGAGGCGGTGTCCTCTCGAGTCTTGGCGGCCGGGGCCGGTGCTTGTGTTTGTTTCTCGAGGAGCCGGCCGTCTAGGCTTGTCGATTCTCCTCCTTTTGACGATCGGAGAAGGTATTTGGGAGTCCTTCTCGACCGCCGCTCTGAGGGGTGACACACGGCTCGCTGGGCGGGTGACTCTCTGCTGCGGGGCGGGAGCATGTTTGGTTTTCTTTCTTTGCGGGCGGCATTCTTCTTGGCACCGCGGGCGCGACTTTCTTCTTCGGAGAGGAAGCAAACAGTATCTTGGTCACCGATTCCCCTCACCGTGTCGGCTCTCTTGGCGTAAGCTCGCTTCAGCACCGAGAGAGGTTAGCTCAAACATCCTCTTGTTAACATGGAAAGCTTTCCCATGTCTAAGAGGGACTCCTTTCACCTCCAATAGCCGGCCAATCACCGTGGCCATATCCTGTGGATCCTCCAAATGACCCATCTTCTTTGAAGGACTTGTTCCCCACGTTCGCGCAGAGTCTGCTTTGTAGATAAACTCAGCCAGTTTATCTTCTTTGCCTCGATGATTGCAGCCATCACAATCAGCTTTGCCTTTGACATTGGTCAAAGCTGCCAAATTTGATGTCGATACACTTGGCAACTATGTCCAACAATTTGTGATAATCCTCCTTCAAATCTCTTGTTTTGTTTGTGTATATTATTTTGTCGGAACATCGGACTTGGCTATCTCTTTCCATGCGTCGGCCAGTTTACATCACCTCTTTAATCTCGGATGTTCCTTCACGGTAGTGAGCAATATTCACCAAGTCCTTAGCGGTGATAGTCACCGCTTTCCGTGAGCAGATGACTTGATTCCTTCATCGTGAATCTCGGCATTCACGTAGAATTGTGCGACCTCCTCCACGTAGGTCATAGGATATTCCAGCGTTAAAACGGTTTTAGTCCGTCGTTTCCGACTTTCTCGGCGATTTTCTTCACCAGGGTGTCGTCGGACCCCGCTTCACCATTCCGTCGAAATCCACCGCCGAACCGGTGTGGATTTGCTTTCCAACTTGGTAAAGTCATAAGTTGGTGCCATTTCTCGAGAATTATTTCAAGGAGAAAACTTAGAAAATGATTTGAAGGTTGATAGGGTTCGAGAGTATCTTGCCTTTGCCTTTTGAGAGAAAGAGATTGAACAGGTTTTTAGAAGTGTGAGAGAGAAACGGACGAAAATGGTTTAAATATGGTTTATGAAAGGACGTGCGACGGTTTTGAATTGTGATCGAAATCAACGGCTTGGATTTCGCACGCATATTGAGCGATTCATGTCTCGTATTTAATGCGGCAAAGATTTATATCCAATCATAGGCTTGGTGTGCGGCTTTATGTCTGTACACATCATCATTATCTTTGACGTGTTTCTTAAAACATTCCCGCTAAGTCAAAACGACGTTTTTGTCACTTTGCTCATAAGTTATTCAAATTATCTCTTAGGCGATTTAACTCGCTTCTCACATTTCTCTTAATGACTCAAACCTATCACCGACTTGGTATAGTCGACTTTCCGATCTGGTGATTCTTCGAGTGATTTTTGCTTTCACTCTTTTTCACCTTCTTTCCTGTTCCATTTCTTTTCTTTGATTCTTCCGTGTCTCGACTTTAGCTCAATTAGCCCCAACTCATGTTTGAGTTCTTCAAATCTTGACTCACATAATGGTTTTGTGAAGATGTCGGCTAGTTGTTTATCGGTTGAGATATATTCCAGGATGATATCCTTCTTTTCAACATGGTCTCTTATGAAGTGATATCTCGACATCAATATGTTTTGTTCTTGAGTGCAACACAGATTATGAGTGATTGCAATTGCACTTGTGTTATCACACATGATTGGAATTTCTTTTTCTTCAACTTCATAATCTCTCATTCTTTGTCTCATCCATAGGACTTGGGCACAACAAATGCCCGCAACTATGTATTCCCGCCTCACAGAGAGAGGTGGCTATTGAGTTTTGCTTCTTGCTAAACCAGGAAATTAGTTTGTTTCCTAGCATTTGACATGTGCCTGAAGTACTCTTCCTGTCCACTCTGCATCCAAAGATAGTCGTAGTCCGAATAGCCAATTAGCTTGAATCCACCTTCCTTTGGATACCATAGGCCTACTTCTTGGCTTCCTTTTAAGTATCTCAATATTCTCTTAGCTTTGTCATATGGCTCTCTTTTGGAGCAGATTGAAATCTTGCACATACACCTACAAAGAAAGGTGA
The DNA here is from genome assembly GCA_016081115.2 of Rehmannia glutinosa. Classification (NCBI taxonomy): domain Eukaryota; kingdom Viridiplantae; phylum Streptophyta; class Magnoliopsida; order Lamiales; family Orobanchaceae; genus Rehmannia; species Rehmannia glutinosa. The sequence continues at coordinate 75,663 of JABTTQ020000216.1, read as the reverse complement.
TGTCTAGCCGCGCTAGGCTAGTGAGATAGAGCAATGATCCAATAAGTGCTCTGTATCTTGTTTGATCTACGGGCTTGCCATCTGCATCCATGTCCATTTTGGTGATGTGTTCATTGGTATTTTTACGTAAGACTTCTCCTCCATACCAAACTTCTTCATTAAATCTCTGGTGTATTTTGTTTGACTTATGAAGGTTCCATCCTTCACTTTTCACTTGGAGTCCAAGGAAGAATGTCGACTCTCCCATCATGCTCATTTCAAATTTACTTTGCATGAGGTTTGAAAATTTTTCACATAGCTCTTTGTTAGTGGATCCAAAAATGATGTCATCCACATATATTTGAACAAGCAAAGATACTCTTCTTGTCTTGAATTACGAAAAGTGTTCTATCTACTTTTCCTTTAGTGAATCCATTTTCGATTAGGAATTGTGACAGGTATCATACCATGCTCGGGTGCCTGTTTCAACCGTGCACAGGGCTTTCTTGAGTTTGTATACCTTGTCTCCAAGAGTCTTCTCGCTCAAATCCTCGGAGGTTGTTCAACATACACTTCTTCTTCCAATAAGCCATTTAGGAATGCACTTTTTACATCCATTTGATATACAATGAAATTTTTGTGAGCCGCATAGGCAAGAAACATCCTTATAGCTTCCAATCTTGCTACGGAGCAAATGTTTCATCAAAATCTATTCCTTCTTCTTGGCGGTATCCTTTGGCTACCAATCTTGCTTTGTTTCTTACCACGATCCTTCCTCGTTCATTTTATTTCGAACACCCATTTGGTTCCAATGACATTTTGATGTATGGGTCTTTGCACTAATTCCCATACTTTATTTCTCTCAAACCGATTGACTCTTCTTGCATAGCTTTGAATCCAATGTGTGTCATCCAATGCTTGTGACACATCTTTGGGCTCAATTTGTGAGATGAAGCATGTGAACATGGTTTCTTGTTGAGTTCTAGATCTTGTCTTGACACCTTCTCTTATATCTCCAATGACAAGTTCTCGTGGATGGTCTCTCGGCCATCTTGCATCGGTTGGAGTGAGTTAACTGGGTTGATCGACTTGCGGTACCGTGTTCTTTATCGCCTCTCTCGTAATCACTTAGCTGCAAATTTTCCAGTTGCTTTTGAGATTCACTATCTCATCTTCTTCGAATTGATAATTCCGGCTTCAACTTCAAAGATAGGGACTCTTCTACGTATGGTTGGATGATTCACTTATCGATTGACTCTTCAATGTCTTCTCCATTTACATTTGGCTCATCGAATACTACATGAATGGATTCTTCGTAACCATAGTTCTTTTGTTGAGTATTCTCAGGCTTTGCTTTCACCGAGTATCCTAAGAAGATACCTTCATCGACTTTAGCATCAAAAGCTTTTAGGTTGTCTTTGCCATTGTTGTGGATGAAGCATTTACATCCAAATATTCCGAAATATGCAACGCTTGGTTTTCTTCCATCCGGATCTCATAGGAGTCTTTGTCGGTTGTCTATTTATCATACATCTGTTTTGAGTGTAGCAAGTGTGTTGATTGCTTCACCAAAATCTTTTTGGTAACTCGCTTGACTAACATGGTCCTTCTTTGCTTCTTTGAGGGTTCTATTTCTTCTTTCTCGCAACTCCATTCTCATTTGTGAGTCCTTGCTGCCGATAGTTCATGACCAATACCATTCTCAATACAATATCGAGTTATTATTCCATTGACAAACTCGGTTCCTCATCGATCTTATTTTGATAATGGTTTGACTCTTCTCGTTTTGAATCCTCTTCATCACCGTGGTAGTTTTTGTAGAGTTTTCTTTCTTCTTACACATGAAAATTGTCCATGTATATCTTGAGTAGTCATCTACTACCACCAAGGTGTATTTCTTTCCACTTATCTTTGGCCAAGGTTTCCACTGGGCCAAATAGATCCATATGAAGTAGATGTAATATTCTTGTTGAGGATGGGCATGTCTTTTCTTTGAATGACGACTTGATTTGTTTTCCCTTTTGACATGCATCACATATACTCTCCTTCTTGTATATCGAGTCCGGAAGTCCTTCCACAAGATGACTTCTTGCCGCTTTGTTGATCGTTTTGAAATTCGGGTGACTCAAATTTTTGTGCCACGCTTTTAACTTGATTCACCAGTGTTTTTTTGCAAGTAGACAGTCTTTGGGTGTTGCGGTTGACCAATCAACTACATACATATTTTTCTGTCTACATCCTTGCAAAGACCACTTCATTTGATTCAATATCTTTGATTTGGCATATGCCCATGTTGAATCCAACATTGTAGCCCTTGTCACAAAGTTGGTGATGCTTAGTAGATTGAAGTTTAGTCCTTCAACATATGCAACATCTCGTGATTTCTAATCCATTCCTCTTGATGGATCCAATGCCTTTTATTTCACCGAGCTTCATTTCCTCCAAATATGACTTTTGCTCCTTTAACTTCCTTCAATTTTGACAGATTTCTTTTATTTCTGTCATATGTCCGAACAACCACTATCCATGTACCAGGTTCCTTGGCACTCACAATGCTCCTTGAACCCGCAATCAAGGAAATTAAGTTTTAGGTACCCATGCTTATCCGGGTCCCGAGGGGTTAGAATTATAAGATGATCCAACCAACCTATAGCCAAATGATTTGACTCTAAGAGGTTGCCATCTATCGGTGCCATAATCATAATTAATCCTGGCAAATTGCTTGGGAATTCTAGGTTCATACAAATTGTCTCTTTTGTCCGTATGCCTGCATATGTGTTTTAGCAATTTCCTTCCTTGGATAGTTGTGGTGTTTTTGAGTGTAGTGCCTAGGTGCATATGTGTGTTGATGAAAGCTCTTATACTTTTGGAATGGCCTTTCTTTGAGTTCTAGGCCTTTGCCATTTGGGCTTGTATTCCATAAGTCTAGGTGATAGTTCACATTATTCCAATCGGCTTGGCTTGGATATTTTCTACCATTCCCATTATATGTATTTCTTTTATGGATTTTCTGGGTTCTTGGTAGCTCGCTTTTTCTTTACTGAGTATTTTCTGTTTGGAGTTTCTTTGAGGACTCATTGAATCTCTTCTCACTGCCCTTTCAAAGACTCTCAATGCAATCATTTTCCTTTTCCTTTGTAACCAAGGCCAGTTTGCTTATTATTGTGCTTTGGAGCGAATGTGTGTGCAACATTTATAGTTTTGGATTTTTCGGACTCTTCATGACTTGAAGATCCTTTTTCCAAAATTATTCTTGAGGTTTGACATAGCATAGAGGAATTAAATCCTAAGCCTGTCTTGTCTCCACATTTTCTTTGACTCATAATAAGATCATCCAATGATTTAGATGCCTTGTGAATGAGACAATAACATTCTTGAGGTCATTCTCCCTCTTTTCTATAGCGACAATTTACTTTATTAATTTAGCATTTTCGGCCTTTAAACTTTTATTCTCATCGACTATTTGACTTAGAGTACTCGGCTCCTTAGTCGACTTTGAGTTTTGACTTTTGAGTAGGCTGTTTTCCTCATTCAATAGTGTGTGTGAGATTTTAATGTGCTCAAAATCTTTCATCATTTTGCCTAATGAATCATAAAGATCGAGTGGGTGATGAAGTGTGTGTGTCACTATCACTATCACTAGTGTCCGAGTTTGTTGAGTTAGATTGTACCTCATCTTCTTGATCTTGTTCTTTGGCCATCAAGCGGATCAAGGCTTCTTCTTCGAGTCACTTGAGTAGTCGGCTTCTTTGCTCTCTGAGTCACCGTCCCCCTCGACTTGGTTGTCTCGGATCTCTGCACCATCATTGCCTTTTTTCTTTTCTTGTCTTCTTTCTCTCAAGACCTTTCTTTCTTCTTCATTCCTATACTTGCGACCCCTACGGGATATGGGCAATCAATGGCATAGTGACCTGGTTGTCTCTGATTCCAACATAGATATTCAGCCTTTTGATCACTCTTTCCATTCTTGAGTTGTCACCCTTTGATACTCAATTTTTGATGATCTTTCTCTTGGTTGGCCTATCATCCCTTGATTTGGAGGGAGCCGAGTGTCTTCCGGAAGATTCACCCTTTCCTCTCTTGTAGTTCTTGTTAAAGAACTTGTTAAATCTTTTAACCATCGGGCTATTTCTTCCGGGTCAATGACTTCTTTGACCTCGGCTCTCTTCCCATCTTTAACAATTAGAGCCAATTTGTTTTGGATGTACAATTGTCTCTTCCTGGTCTTTTCTTCTCATTTCAAACTCATAGGCTTTGAGGTCCGAGAATAACTCATGGTTGGATGTCTTTGATAGGTCCATGGAGTGTCTCGGTGCCATGACCTTCATTTCCCATTCAATGAAGACTTTTAGGATCTTCATACACATTTCTTGTATATTCCTTTCCAAGTGTAGACACTCATTTGTGATTTACGTAAACCGAGCATCCGTTGATCCAGGTTCTCTCCACGAGACCATTTTGAAATTTTCAAACTTCGTACGACCCATCGATAATTTGTTTTCTTTGATTTGCTCAACCTTCACAAATCAAAGTCAACTTGTCCCATTTCCTTAGCCGTTTTGCAAGATTTGACTTTATTGAACATGGCTTTGTCCAAGGTTTTGTGCGGGATGTCCTTGGCTACATTGTCCAGTTGTACCTTTTTCTCGTCATCATTTGTCCACTCGGTTCTTGGTTTTCAACCATGACCGTAACCGAGCAACATCTTCTTCTCCTTCAAATTGCAACTCTTCGTGCATTGTGTTCACCTTTAATATTTGCGAGAGGCCCATCTTCTATCACTATCCACATCTCATCATGTAATGCTTTGATAGATGATCCCCGCATACGAATTTTCCAATCATCAAATTCTTCAATAGTGAACATAGGAATGCGTGTTAGATTTGCTTCCATGATAGTAACTTTTAATGATAGAAAAGAGTTTTGAAAGTTTAAGTACTAAAGCGAGACTTTTGAAAAGTTTGGAGATCTAGTTCAAGAACCGGTGCGGAGGGTTCAATGAACCAACCGCTCACGATACCACTTGTAGGTCCCAAGGGTGTAAGTGTAAGGTTTAGAAGGGGGGTTGAATAAACCTTACCAAATTTTCGATTTAGTCTTTTTAAATCTCTGAGTTCTACACAAATGTGTCCTTGATGGACAACAGTCGAATTAGTCACTCAAGTAGAGTTAATCTCTTATGTACTCACCGAGTCATTAATGGAGTAACTCACTTGTTGGCTATAATTTGACTCAACTGTGGTTTTGTTTTTATTGGAAGACTTAACACCCTTATGTTTAATTAAGCAAGATTTTAGAGCTTGATTTAGTACTTATAAATTATCAAATGGATAGCAAATTTATCGTGAGATATAAGCGATTAAAAGTGCAGGAATTTAAATCTTTGAAATGTAAATGACACAATAAAATTTTTATAGAGGTTCGAAGATGGGGTAATTCTTCTACTCCTCTCTTCTCCAACTCCCGGAGGAATCCACTAGGTAATGATCGGTTTACAAAGTGGTAACAGTCCCGGATACAAGTCTTGATCACAACATGGCCGACTTGATCCTTTGGGACTCGGTCACCGAGACGCCTTGATCACTCACCAAGCTTCTCGTGCGACTCGGCTTCTTCACGGCAGTACGTGCCTTGCTACTACACAACTCACTTGCTCAAGCACTTTGGATTTGATCACGAAGCCCTCCAAAAGCTTAAGACTTGGTTCAGCCTTGAACCTTTCTACAATCCTTCCTGGAATGTAGACCCCTTGTTTTCAGTATTTTCCTCTTCAACTGATTGAAGTTCTCTTTCCTTCACAGGTAAGTGTTGGATTGATGTACTTCGAAATGTAGGCTTGAGGATTGAGAATGTTTTAGTTTTTGATAAGCTTGTATATCTCACGTGTGTGTCATTCATCATACTTCTCAAACAAACTCCTCAGCCTTTTATAGTGAACTTTCAAAAATTTGCCCGTTGAAGAGATAGGCTCATTTTTGAAGGTCACTTTGCGATCGTTGGCTTGCGATTCTTGGAATTGCCATTCCCTCGTATGAATTGTTTTATCACCTTTTCGAGTTCGACACGGTGTAGTGCTTCCCATTGGTTCATTCCTTTTGCACGCCTTCAAGGGTGAGCACTCCAAGAAAGGTGGTATGGAGATATTACTTGTTTAAGTAAATCTCTTGATTTACGTACAACGGTTCTTTTACTGATTATCTCGACTTGACCGCATTTCCTTGCTTTCCCCAGGTGACTTAGAGTCGACTTCCAATCATGGATGACTCTTCTCCGTCACTTGACTTGAGACTTGGCTTCTCTTGAGTTGACTTGATGATGTTCCACTCACCGCATCTCACCGCTTCTTGATCGAGTTCTGTCTGCTCTTCTTTTTGCCGTACTCGTTGTCTCTCGTGAGTTTTCCTTCAAGTCTCCGTTGTCTTCTTGCATGTTAGGGCGTAGTGACTTAACTCGGCAGCGGCTCTAATTGTTACAATACAATTTACAACAAGAATTGGGGAGCCAACTTTCTATTCTAAGTTTTACATGGCATTCATCAAAATCTAAACAATAAAATTACTAACAGACGGCAATAAGAATCAATTATAAGCTCGAAAAAATCGGGGCTTCACATCCTCCCCTCCTTAAAAGAATTTGGTCCCCAAATTCTCTTCGGAATACTGCTGGATATTGATTCCTCATGTCTTCTTCCATCTCCCACGTTGCGTCTTCGTCTCGGTTGTGGTTCTGCCACACAACTTTAACCATCGGAATTTCTCTCTTACGCAACTGTCGTATCTGCTGATCAATGATCCGGATCGGCCTCTCGGTGTAGGATAGATTTTCCATTAGAGGTGGAGTATCACAAGTGATGATATGTTCGGGATCTGGTTGATACTTCTTCAATCTCGACACGTGGAATACATCATGCATTCCTGCATATGGTGCTGGTAACTCGAGTCGGTAGGCTAACTTCCCGATCCTTTGTAAAATCTTGTAAGGTCCAACATATCTCGGACTTAACTTCCCTCCTTTCTTCGGATTGATCAATCCTTTCCGTGGTGAAAGTCTGAGAAATACTTCATCTCCGACTTCAAATTCCAAATCATTTCTTCTCTTGTCCGCGTAACTCTTTTGGCGGCTCAGCGGTACTTGAATCTGCTCCTTGATCGCTTGACCTTTTCCATGGCCTCCTGAACTAAGTCGACCTTTGGAATCGAGGGCGACTTTCGTTTCTCTTTCAGAGTCCATTGGTCATCAATCTCCCAGTGTAGTGGGGATCTACATTTTCGCCCATATAATGCCTCGTAGGGTGCCATCCCAATCGTGGCCTGATAACTGTTATTGTAGGCGAACTCTGCTAATGGTAAGTGTGAATCCCAACTTCCTTGAAAATCCAATGTGTAGGCTCGTAGCATATCTTCAAGGGTTTGAATTGTTTGCTCGGACTGTCCATCAGTTTGTGGATGCGCTGCTGTGCTGAAACTTAGCGAGGTACCCAATTCCTCGTGCAAGACTTCCAAAATCTGGAGACAAACCTCGCGTCTCTGTTGGATACTATGTCGACTAGCACTCCATGCAGTCGAATAATTTCTCGGATATAAGTCTATGCAAGTTTCTGCAAGCTATCAGTTTTCTTAATGGGTAAAAAGTGTGCAGATTTCGTGAGTCGGTCTACGACTACCCAAATGGAATCATGGCCTCCTCTAGTCCTTGGTAGATCCATCACGAAGTCCATAGTTATGTGTTCCTATTTCCACTCGGGAATTCTCAACGGTTGTAGTAAACCAGACGGTCGTTGGTGTTCTGCTTTTACTCGTTGACAAGTCAAACATCTCGCAACGAATTCCGCTACCTGGTTCTTCATGTTTACCCACCAATAACTCCGTTTCAAATCCTTATACATCTTGTTTCCTCCAGGATGTATAGTGTATTTTGAACGGTGTTCCTCTGCTAGGATTCTATTCCTAATCTGCTCGTCGTTCGATACACACACTCGATTCCGAAATTTGATAACTCCATCTTCAGGTACCGAGAATTCTGATCTTTCTCCTTTAAGTATCTTTTCCTTCAGTTTTTGAAGATGTGCATCTTTCTCTTGTGCTTCTTTGATCTCTTTCAGCAGATCGGGTTTAAGCGAAATGTTAGCACACGAAATCTGAGTATTGGTTCTCGTCAGATTCCAATTGCTTAGCTCCTCTAATAATTCCCACTCTCGAATCATAAGTCTGACTAAGCTCGCCTTTCTACTTAGAGCGTCTGCTACGACGTTAGCTTTCCCGGGATGGTATTGAATATCATAGTGATAGTCCTCAATTAACTCCATCCATCTCCGTTGCCTCGGATTGAGGTCTTTCTGAGAGAATAGATACTTCAAGCTCTTATGATCCATGAAAACCGTGAATGCTGCTCCGTAAAGATAGTGTCTCTATTTCTTTAACGCGAAAACTATCGCTGCCAATTCCAAGTCATACGTTGGATAATTGGCTTCATACGGCTTGAGCTTTCGTGATGCCTAAGCGATAACTTTTCCTTCCCCGCATGAGCATTGCTCTAGGCTTCTTTTTGATGCATCACTTGTAGACGACGAAGTTTTCGGTCCCCTTTGGAAGGGCTAAGACTGAGTAGTAGTAAGTCGTTTCTTGACTCTTGAAACTCGCCTCGCATTTCTCATTCCACTCAAACTTGACTTTATGCAGGTTAGTCGAGTGAGTGGTCCGGCTATCTTGGAAACATTCTCGATAAATCTTCGATAATATCCAACTAGTCTAGAAACTCCTGATTTCCGTTCTGAGACTCGAGTTGTTTCCATTCAACCACTGTCTGTACCTTCGAGGATCTACTTGCAATCCCGATCTGGGATACTATGTGTCCCAAGAACGCGACTTCACTAAGCCAAAATTCGCACTTGCCGAATTTGGCATACGGCTATGCTCTCGTAGTGTCTCCAAAATGATTTTCGGATGACTTTCATGCTCTTCTCTAGACTTCGAGTATACGAGTATGTCATCAATGAATATCACTACGAATTGATCCAAATAAGGTTGGAAGACTCGATGCATTAGGTCCATAAATGCTGCTTGGTGCATTCGTCGATCAAAGGCATCACTACAAATTCGTAGTGTCCATATCGGGTTTGAAATGCAGTTTTGGAAATGTCTTCTTCGCGGATCTTCAGTTGGTAATATCCTTGTTGTAAACCAAACTTCGAGTACACCGTCGCTCCTTGAAGTTGATTAAATAGTTCGTCTATCCTCGGGAGGGGATATTTGTTCTTGATGGTCACGCTATTTAGACCACGATAATCTATACACAGCCTTAATGTGCCATCTTTCTTCTTGACAAACAGCACAGGTGCTCCCCATGGAGACGTACTCGGTCGGATAAATCCCACATCCATCAGTTTCTGTAATTGCGTCTTCAACTCTTGTAACTCAAGAGGAACCATTCTATATGGGGTTCTAGTGATCGGGGTAGTCCCCGGTAACACCTCGATGGTGAACTCGACTTCCCTATCTAGAGGGACAGTGGTGAGTTCTTGTGGAAATACATCCGTGTATTCTGATACTATAGGTACTTGGTTAATGTGTGTATCAACCGTGGGTTTGTTAATTACAAACGCCAAGTACCCTTGAGCCCCTCTAGTGATCGCCTTCCTCGCTTTCATTGCTGAAATGATTGGGGCAATCTTAACTCGTGCCCTTCCCAAAATTTCCACTTCAGGTTTTCCGGGTTCACATAGCTTAATGGACTTGTTATGGCGTCCATTTGTGCATGGTGTGCGGACAACCAATTCATTCCCAATATCACGTCGTATTCGGATATAGGTAATAGGATTAAATCGGCGAAAGTTTATCTCAAAGAATCTTAACCGCATGCATTATAGATAATATCTTTATCCGACTTGCACCCATAGGAGTTGACACTTCTAGACATATAGGCATATGTTCCATGCATGCATGCAGTTTGTGTACAAAATGCGGTGCAACGAATGAATGCGTTGATCCAGGGTCGAACAATATTTTAGCGTAGTGGTTAGATACTAGAAGCGTACCTTCCACCACATCTGTTGCCTCCGGAGCCTCCTGTCCGGCTAGTGCAATGCTCGGCGGGCATCCTTGCCCGATTACACCGGCCATTTCCCGGCTTACTGCGGCCATCTGTTTGGTTCGATCCTTGTACTTGGCAATCTTTCACCGATGCTGACATTACCACAACTCAAACACCTTCCTTGTTTACGCCAACAATCATTGGCGGTATGTCCCGATTTACGGCAATATGCACACAATTGACCCGCTTTCAGATCTTGTCCCTTTTCCTTATCTGTCTTATTAATCGTCCATTCTCAAACTTAGCGGCGGTTTAGATGGGTCATTGTCCTCTGTTGTCCTCTTAAGACTGTTCGATGGCCTACTCCGCTGAATCTGTCTAATACGGTTCGATCCCGACTCAATGCGGAGAGAAGCTGCCTTTACCGGCCGAGTAGGTTGTCGATTCAACAATCAGCCAGTTGTTTAAGTTCGATTTCAATCCTCGAGTGAACTTGTAAAGCTTATCCTTTTGATCGATTGTCCCCGAGCATACTTGGACAATCGGTGAAATCAGAACTACTTGAGCTACGGTCATGTTCCCCGCCTTAATCTGTGGAATTCATCTCGGCGCGCCTCTTTCACAACTCGCGGGAATGTATCTGCTCATTGAACTCGCCAAGAAATTCCCCCATGTTCGCTACCCGGTCTGTTCCCATCTTCTTTCAATCGCCCTCCACCGTCTCTAGCGGCCGATTCCGGACAAAATACGGTGAGTGTGACTTTCGCTCATCTGAGTATTGGAGAGCGTTAAAGATATTCTCCAATTTCTCTACCCATTCTTCTGCCTGCAAATCATCCGGCTCTCCTAAGAAGGCTGGTGGGTCGAACCGTAGAAATCGCTCCAACGTGCGATCGTTCGCCTCTCTGGCGGGTTCGGGAGCATGGGGTTGAGGTTCTGCCTGTTGCCTCATGAAAACCAGTATTTGTTGTAGGGTCTGCGCAGTCAAGTTGTCTGCTGCAGCAGGTGGAGGAGGTGGTGGTAATTCAGGGGAGGGTACCCGGTCCCTGGGTACGTCGTCATCCCCTCGTGGAACGCGGCGAGGTCTCCCACGTCTTCGATGTTCGGCCATTCTGTATCTTGAAGTGTTAGTTGCGATTCACGAGTAAATGATACAATAACTATTCGCGTAAAGCAAGTTATATCGTAGGGAAAGTAACAACAAACACAAGACACTGAATAAATAGCAAAAGGCATATCCATTAATGTAAAACTTGAATACACCTATAGTACAACAATAGTAATACTAAGTCAGATACATCAGAACCAAAATACAACTGAATCTAATACAATAAAAAGTAAGGTACAACACTGGAATAAGCGTCTACAACAGCAAGAGTACAAACTGACAATCAAGCTAACTAATCAGTGAGATCGCCATCATCGTCACTCGCAGCTATGTCCATAATCGGGGCCGGGTCGGGCTGAGGTGGTGCCTCGACCTCAGGCCAATCAACGAAATCCAACCACTACTCGAATCCCTGAGCCTCATCAAGTGGAGCAGCCTCAAGTGCCTCAGGCTCTCCAATGTCGACTGGATCCTCCTCAGGATCCTCCTCGGGATCCTCCTCAGGATCCTCCTCGGCGTCAGGCACGGGCTCCACCTCGGGTGGTGGCAATGGCTGGGCATTAGCTGCCAAAGCAGCCTCCAGTGCGGCGTCTCTCTGAGCTAGGGCCTGTGTAAGGTCCTCTATCACTGTCATCTGCTTGATGAGGGTCTCTCTCAGCGCTCAATGGTGTCGCGAGATAGGCGGGCGTCAATCTCCCATTTACTCGGCGGCCGTCGCTTGCCCTCTTCATCTTCTCTCGCATGTGATCCAGGCACTCCTGGATACTCTGTATCTGGTCCTCCCGCGCTCTTATGGTGTTGTCGCGGTCCTTGATGATAGTGGTCAACTCGCTCTTTTCATCTTGGCTCCTCGCCAAGCGCTGTGTCAGGTCCCTATTACGCTGGCGCTCCTTGGATAGCTCTGAGGTCGCTCGATCACTCTCCGGTGCCGTGAATCATCGATGCCGTAGTACTCCCGCTCAGCACGGGCATGGAAAACATCCCACCAAGAAGGCGGCGCTGGCTCCATCCTGATCAAACAAAACTAAGGCGGATCAATCAAAGGTAGAGGAAAGATAAGGAGAGAGTAAGGAAAGAATGAATAAAGGAAATCAGTCAAGAATCAACTAAGTCAAGACAAGTATGACTATGGAATCTCAAAATATGCGTTCTAACTTAGTTCAAACATTAATAAGGCGGTTCTATGCCAATTTGAAATCGATTTTACACTTAATTGGTCAAGTCGCGGTACTACCCAAAACACAGACCGAGGGTCCTATCCTGGGTCAGCTCGGTGTAAGTTTCCATCTTACTAGCCGAGCTCTGATACCACTCTAACTGTCACGCCCCAAACGGGTCGCGACGACGATCCACAACTTAAATACAAATAAACAAATGTAACGATCACAGATGAATATCATCGAGAACCCAATGAAACAGAGTCAAAATAGCAGCGGAAATATAATAACAAGCACAACTTACAGTCCACAATCCATAATCCAAATTACATCCTCGAAAATCAACCAACGATAACAACTTAAAAGTCAAAGGGTCCTACGCCCTTCAGTTACAAACCGGAATGAAAAGAAAATAGAATAGTCCAACATCAATCACAAGAAACGAGTCTATCAACAACAACAAGAAGTAGTAAATCTAACAAGTGGAGTACAAAGGCTCAATCCAAGGCCGGTTCAGCATCTTCAACGAAGTCCTCATCTAAAGGTTAGAAAACAGGTGGGGATGAGACAAAAATCTTAGTGGATGGGGTGATCGTGTGCAAATGTGGCGATATAAGGTTAATGTGAGAAAACAGTTATATGAAAACGCGTGAGTATAGTGCATGAATTCACACACAGTCCACAAGCGTCGTGATAAATATATTTAAGTAATATACTTATACAGTTCAAGAAAATAGTTCATGGTCACACAGGCACTATGTGATTCAGTCAAGACAGGTAGGATTGCGTACGGAAATGTAACGCCAATCCCATGCAATGCAGATAATGGTTGCGTACGGATTTGTAGCGCCAACCAATGCAAAACAAGTAGCGGTTGCGTATGGATTTGTAGCGCCAACCAAACGGGTCCGATAACTCCGGAATCGTGTGGATCAGACAGCGATTCCTTCGTTCTTCCTTGTAACTCCCCGAGCAAGATGGTCCAAGACCTGTCACCTTATCGCTCCATAGGCAAAGACAAATCCACAGTAGAGCTAGTTAGGCCCGGATTGTCATAATCATGATTATACCTCAAGTACTACGATCCGCTTCCCTTGGACAAACTCCATCCCTCGGTTGCGGGATTAGGGCGATGGGGCGGAGGAGTGGAATAGCAGCCGAGCTGCCGGTTCCATCCCGACGTATCCATTCCGGTATTGTGATCTCGACACACCAAGTTGACTCAGCAGAAAGTAAATACAAGTTCGGTAGTCAACCAGCAATGAGTATTATTGATTCAGGGGAAGCATTCGAGAAAATTTTGAAACGCGAGTGGCAATTATGGCGTTGGTGGAGTTTTTGGATGAAGATGATTATCGGAAGGATAAGCAACCTTCGATATCTTGAAAGATTAGGTGGAACATAAGTCCGTTATAGATTCAACATCGCAAGGCAAGGAAAGCGCTCGCGATCGGGTATTAATCGGTTAAATCGGTCCGATAAGTCGAGGGTTTTGGGAAAATAAAATATTTTAATTAAATCTCCAAGTCAGAGGGTCCAGGGCTATTTTAGTAAAAGGGAAAATAATTTGGGTTAGGTCCTTTATAAAAGAAAAATTACAATTTAGCCCCATTTTGTAAAAACCAACACTTTTGGGGTTAAAAATTGAACAAATAAATATCCCGACCTTGAAATATTATGAGGTCAGTTCCTAAATTCTCCAAATTATTCAGAGATTCAGGTTTTTAAAGTTTTGAGGTCGAGTTTTATAAAATTCTCACATTGGCCCCAAATTTGTAAAAATTGTCATTTCGGACCTTAAGTTTAAAATAATCGAAACTCACAAACCGGAAGGGCTTTTAATGTGATTCCAGTTGGAAACTATCACTAAGGTTAGTAGGATATTGGGACAAAAGCAGTTTTTAAAAGAAATAAGTGTAGGTCCTTTAACTTTTGAAAATATCATTTTTGTCCCATTTTGAAATAATTGTCTTTAAGGCTTTTAGAGGTCCAATTGTTATGAAATTTGAACCTTGGGTCCAAAATATAATTAAGTTATAGTTAAGTTAGTATTTCCAGGTGCATGGGCTGCATAAGTATTGGAAATTTCATTTGGGTCCTCAAGTTTAGTATTTTACACATTAGTCCCTCAATTTTAGAAAATTTGATTTCCAAGCCCTAAACACTTGGATTTTTGAAATACATTTAAAATATGTCATTTCCAGTACCTTAAGAATAAAATTTTCAAAATTTAAAGTTAAGGTCTGGTACAATTTTAAAATTTGCAAAGTAGCCCTTAAACTTTAAAAATTTTACAATCTAGTCCTTGGGTTTTTAAAGGTTGATTTTATTTATCTTAAAACTCTTAAAACTTTATTAAAATTTCCAAAAGTCATTTTTGAACCTGAGTACAGTCCCAAAATCGAAATTTGCAGAGGGGTCCTTTAACTTTCATTTTCTTGCAATTTAGTCCACCAACTTTCTATTTTTACATTTTTAAGTCCAAAATTGAAATTTAATCAATTATGTTCGACTTGTCCAGGTTATAATTCATCCAAAACATGGATTTCAAAGATCATACACATGCATGTCCAATACATACAAGAATTCATCAAATAAAACATTAAATTGCACATGCATGCACCTAAAATTCAATAAATAGCAATTTTGAGCAACTCTTGAGAATTTTCATGATTTGATACATAAAATTGACATGCAATACATAGATTATATATCTCAAGGGCTCATGTTCGAAATTATACATGCATTTTAATAAAAACACCTAGAAGTTGGAAAGTATTTTTCCACCCACCTTAAAATTGGAAAATTGTGAAATAAAAGGATAAATTTCACAATTTTTGGATGAGGTCACTTAGGTCAGCCCCTAAGTCAAGAATCAAAAATTTGAAGTTAGAAAAATGAGAGAAAAATTAAGGAGAAAAAGAAGGAGATAAGAAAATGAGAAAGACTACACTTTACCTTGTGTAGTAGGTGATTGGAGACTAGTTGAAGCTTTAAATTTGGAATTTTTGGTTCAACTCCAAAATCACCTAAGGTCAGCCCCTATTTCTCAAAAATGAAAAAGGGGTGTTAAAATTTGAAAAAAATAGAAAGAAGAGGAAAGAAGGGTTCTAGTGTCCAATTCTTACCTTGTAGTCCAAATTCTCTACTAGTTCTTCTTCAAGTCTTCAAGTTTCACCACCATGCATGCATGTCTCCAAGTGGTCTTCTAAGTAACTCAAAATCCAAAATATAAACTTAAGTTAAAAGAAGAAGGTGATGAGTAGAAAGAATTTAAGTTGAATTGAGGTGTGAAATTTCTTACCTTGAGAAAAGGGGGTGTTCGAATTTTTGAGTTTTAGTGGTAAGATTGTTTGTTTTGGTTTAGATGTTTGAAGAAAGAAAGTATGTTTGATGTTAGGAAGAAGATGTTCTTGGAGTTATGAAGATGGGTCTGAAGATGTGAATGACTTGTGTTTGAATATTTGAAGATATGAAGAAGTGATACTTGAAGATATGAAGAACTTATGTTGAAGATTTGAAGATGTGAAGAGTTGGTGTTTGAAGGTTTGAAGATATGAATGAATTTTGTTTGAAGATTTGAAGATGTGAAGGATTTTTAGAGAGAGATTAGAGGGAAGTTGGAGAAAAGGCTTGAGAATTAAAATGTGTTGGATGAAAAATGAATTTTTGTGTAAAATTGCCATTATGGCCGTCAAAGGGGAGAGAGGGAGAGGAATTTTTGATTAATTTTGTGTCTTGTAATTTGTCTCTTGCATGGAGACAATTAGACTAGTCAAAGTATGGGCAAGGTATGGAAAGAGAAGGAATGTTGGGAAGACTCCAATATGTTGGGAAAAATAGTATTAAAGAATTAATGTATGAGATGATGTGTATAATGTAGGAATTAATGGTATAATTATACACAAGATGACTAATATAAGGAGTAAGTGTACAAAAGTTGGATGATATTTCTACTCCAAAAAATCCTATGTTGGCCGTCCAATATAGGGTATTATGGTAATTTCATATTTTTTTGTCCCAAATTTGATGGTAATAGATGAAATATATCAATCTCCAAAATAATTAGTGATTTCCTTGATCACTTATAAGTCTAATGATCACTTAATCTAAATCAAAATCTTAATTCTATAAGGTAAAAGTCTCTAAAATAAATAGTCTCTTAAAATTCTAAGGTGACTAATAAATACAAAAATAGTAATAATGATCAATCAAGTGATCATAAATGAGAAATAGAATTAATAAAGATCATGATCACAAGTAATAAATGAAATTAAATAAAATACAAAATATATATATTATTAATATTTACCCGTCAAAGTGACGCGGTAAAATAGTCGATTAAATACATAGACGACAATAAGAATCAATTATAAGCTCGGAAAAATCGGGGCTTCACAACAAAAACACCCCTAAGGTTTGGACTAATTATAGAAAAATCCAGAGATTTTTATAAACTATAAAAAAACCCTTAGAGGTTTGACCCCGTCTTACATTTTTTCCCTTCATAAGCGAAAATTATTTCAAAAAACGACCAAACATTTATAGAAATATTACAATTAGAGCCTCTTAAATTTAAAACTAAATCAAATTTCAAGAGATTTTTTGTAATTTTCAAAACACTTTGGGATTTTTTGTTATTCGCACAACCTCAGGGTGTTTTGGTAATTATCCCATATAAAAACTTCAATACGCAAACAGTTATTGGCTGTCAAGTATTGATACTCATCAAAGATGCATAAGTTAGGTGGCATCCTCCACAATATAAGAAAGGGGGGATGTCTGAAATGATGCTCACTGATTGTCAACTTTTGGCTTAAAAAATAAATAATTTTTAGTGTTTTCTGCTTCCAATTCCGTATAATATCATCAAATGTAAAATTAAGGGGTGCTTTAGATTTCTCATTTGTTACATCTTATTCACTAAAAAAGCTCCCTAGTTTTAACTTATTCAACTTTTAGCTTCTATTTGCAAACACTACCAACTTTTTCCTTTGTTTCTAATATAGAAGTGTCTCTTATAAGAATCCTGTGTGCTTTGGTTTTTTATATTGTCTGATTTGTTTATACCAAGGAACATTCAGTTCTCTTCCAACAATGAAATACCATGATTTCCCCATCTCTATCGTTTCTCTTGTTACAATTTTCTATGAACTGTAAAATGTTGTTTTCTACTAAACTTGTTTAATATAGTTGCTAGATTAGGTCTGATAATGAACTCTTTCAAGTCTTCTTTAGAAATTCAACTAAAGTGAAAAATTAACTTCATAAACCAGACTAAATTAACTGAAAAATTTATAGGACATTCTTATAAAAATAAAATTATAGGACATGCATTAGTAGAAGTGTTGTAAACTGCTAACTCCAACATAAAAGTTGCCAAGTAAACAAAAACCCAAACAATCATGAAATTATAACATACTTATATATATATTTTTAGCCTCTAACCTCATCTAACCTCCCTGAGCTCTAGTTACAATAATTTCTTCTTTTGATACTACATAAGGAAAAGAAACATGAAATTATGAAAATTGCAGCTTAACAACTTTAAAATAGATTACACGAGCGAAAAATAAGAAATTACCCATGTAAAAGAAAAACAAGAGGAATGGGGCCACTGAAATGAGAACTTATTTTTCATGATTACATAAGTCCATAACAACCTTAACATCTTTGAACTGGACTTTTTCATTGAGGAAGAAAAACAATTACCTTAGTCCATAACCTAGTCCGTTCATAGCGTGGCGAATTACTATGTCTTTGTTATCTTGTCGAATTCTTCCACTAACTAACTTCAATGTCTATACGGCACATGATACTTCTTTGGGTTCCTTACTGGATAAACTCATGATTAACCATACCATATGTTAGCAAATATGGATCGAAACTTTAAATCGCAAATCACATATTTGCACATATAAGGTGGATCGAGTATACCTATTTGTAGCGGAACTATAGATCCACGTAGCCGAGATTGAGCCTGTCTACAAGCCCCCTTTTGATCCATGATTAAGCCATCTACAATCATTCTCTTGATTGAACCCTGAACAACGAACGAATCCCGTAGATTGGTGTAAATAATTACTAGAATTATTTACTTGGATATGCACAACTTAAACCCTTGGAAAACTTTGGTAATGCTCTAAGAAGAAAACCGTAGAGAGAAATTTTAGGAGAGAGATTATTATTTTTCAATGTAGGGACGATCTTTTTTAATTGATCTGATATTGTAGGGAGATATATCAATATATATCTCAATCTCATATCCCAGTTAGGGTCCTGATGGGAGAGATTTCTAGATAAACCTCATCTAAATAGAACTTCCTATTATCTCAAATATAGATGCAACCTAATTGCACCAAATATCTCTCACTCATACATATTTGACTCGACTCATTCGAATCACATCCTCATAGTTCTCATCTTACGTCTCTTCTTTCATACAGGGAATAAGGTGTGCGAACAAGCGAAAAAGCAAAGGTGAGGAGAGTTATATTAAGTCATCAACAAACTAACATAACCCTACAACTCAATAACTCGCTATATACCGCAAACCAAGTGGTCGCACCTAGTCAAACATCTCTAGATCCCTCAATGAAATAAATAAAGCATGCTCAACTCACTCAAATATGTTTCTATATTCATGACTAGTCAAACACATTTCGACATAGTAGCCCGGACTATGAATCATAGAAGATACGTGCGTTCCCAACTTAATTCTTCCTCGGCCCTACATGCCAATTAGATTGGTCTTGACAGCTTTCCTAAACATGCTCTGACAGACCGAATCACACATGGCCGTTAGATACATGCTAAAGTAGCGTCATCAAGCTTACACCTCATGACATGGTCCAAAGTCCCAAAGAGTACTAGAAAATAATATGGGCTCACACAGTGACGAAGCAGAGACTCATTCAGTCATTTTACCATAGGCGGTCGCCTCAAAGCACATGTAGTATGAATACATGCTATGATGGAGCTCCCACTCAATTTAGGCATGTCACGCTCTAGACATCATACAAATCTTAGTCCAGTCGCTATTCAAGTGCCAACTGCGTGCTACTCGTAGTTACTCTCAAAGTGTCATACGATAGCTCGCACATTTGGCTACAAACAAGCTTTTATGAAGTTTGGACATACTTCATAATCGATCTACTCAGATCTCATCTTAACCTCTAGTTAAGGCGACTGTTAATTATACTTATTAACCTTCCTCACTGCTCTAGCGTGAAGCGATCATTCGCAAACCTCCTTATGCGACACAATCTTTTAAGTCTCATCATCGCTCTCTTAGTGCCGGGCGATTGCCCGTGTGAGAGGGTCAATCAAAGCCTGGTGACAACTCACAAATTCAGTACCAAACAATAATGAGAATCCAACACATCTCATTAATCACAATATGTTCTCATAGGCCACAAGATCAATTCTACTTAATCCCTAATGACTCACATGCCTTTGGAGCATTTATCCAAACAAAGGCTCATAAAAGGGATCAGCGCCCATACCGCTCATAGAAGTATGCCTGAGAATAATTTAACTATGCGCAAAAGCTCTTAAGTGAAGTAAAGCATCGAGTAAGTATGTTTGGTCTACCACCAAAGTCTGGCGCTTAAACCATACACCAAAGTGGTTTTACTACCACAAAGACAACAAAATACATCATGAATGTGCGCGCAATGCGCATCATTTCAAGATGTCAAATTTGTCTCTAGCAAATCATAGACCAAATTGTTAAGATATCTAAGTACCCACATATCGGCATCACAATAGCGCATGTATCACTTCGATATCCACTCACCAATCACACTGCTTTAATGACTTATTGAGTACGCACATAGCGCACATCAAAATTTTGATCAACTTACATAAACTAGCTAGCATTTTTTTCTTCTCCCGAAGATATTGTATCTTGACTAAGAATATGATCTTTGACCATGGAGTGCAAAGACAGCCAACACTGAGTGGCGATAACTCCATGTTCTTTCCAGTCATCACATTTTTGCCATATGCAATGAGATACAACTCTTACATATGTTTAGTGAATTAATTGACCATCATAGACCTACCAAAAGTGATAGCTCGATGAAATCAATGATGACTCAAGTCACAGCTGGAGCTTCTTGATAAACAATCAATGTGCTCTTACTCCACTTCTTAAATTCATCTGGTGATCCACATAGATCTCCTTATTCAACTTTCACTGAACTATGTCAATGCCAATCATCCAGGACAAACCTAGACGAAAGTGACAATAAGAGATAACATATCAGGCGAATTGAGGTAATCTCACCACTTAGGGAGAACATCTCAGAAAATTTGCGTTTTTCTAACAGGCTTAAATATTTCGTCCTTAGTCGAGCTACACACATGTTAATCAACCCATCTACATTGCACTTGACCTTCCAAAACCACATGTTTTAAATTGTCTTGCATCTAGAAAGAAGATTAACAAGCTGTTAGACTTTATTCTTAGTCATTTGACTCATCTTTTCCTTCGCAAAACTATCCACTTAGGCATTAAGTGAAGTCACATATTCTATCGACTCATCAACATCCACAAAAGTAATTGAGAAGGATACCCACTCAATCTCATATAGATGATGGGGAATATTTCATATTCACTCATTTTACTCGTGGAATTTGAGAATCATTTGCGTGTGAGACACTAGCTCCCATTAACTTAGTGTCGCTCCCACTATACCAACGATTATTAGATGAGTATAAAATACAACATCCTCGCTAGAGAAACGAGCACCTCCTAAGGATCTTACAACTCGCATAGTTTCAAGATCTCTTTAGACTTCACATATGCTCAAGAAATCCTTTGTGGGAAAACCTGAATCGTGCCACTTGATACTCCATGTGAGAACACATATTCTCGAACTTACATGGGCAGACCACTAATTTGGGCTTGTTATCAAAATATAGCTCATATAAGGCTGAATAATCATTTGGAGACACATATTTTATGATGTAGGCGGCAACAAGATACACAAATCAATTTGCGCCATCATAAATCTAACCATTTTGAAGTGATTGTCCCTTTTTTGCAAGCTCATATAGCTGCAAAGTATTTAGAACCATTATTCAACTTGCAACTTTATTTTCTTCAACTTTGTGTCCAAAATAATTAGGCACACTATTTTCGCTCCCTATTAGCACATCTCCATCTGTTAAGAATCGCTCAAAGCAATTTGGCGCTTCTAACTGATGAGAGTAAGAATGTACTAACTTATAGCGCAAATATGGATGAAAGAAAATATAATGCGTTAATATTGTGTCTCACACCCATAAGTCTGCACTCAATTTAGTAGACTTAGCTTTAAAGGAAAAAATAGTCAGCTTTCATTCTTCCAGCAGGCTTATCCCGCTTGAAAAATAAATTATGCAGAGGGAGATTGACCTTAGTGAGTTAGACAATAAAGCCTCCTCGAGCTAATACAGTCATCCTCCTAACCTCACGTACCACGATATCATTAGATGATCTAAAAGAAATACTATCTAATGCCAATCATCACAAATAAAAGATAGGCAAGTCTTCTCACTCAATAAATATCTTACAAGTGCATTTATACGAGTAAGACTATGAGGGTATTTGACTAAGCTTATTTAAAACATCTTATAAGCCCATACATCTTATAAGACGTTTTTAGAGCTTATAAGATGTTAGATCTTATTTTAAAATAAGTTGTTGAAGTGTTTGGATAAAATTAGATAGTAGATCTTTTAAGATGTCAGTAATGGCAATTTTGTAATTAAAATAGTAAAAATTAAAGGAGGTTGTTGAAATAAGATCTTATTTTGAAAAAAAAGTTGGAGTTCCCATAATTTTTTAAAAATAGCTTATAAGCTCCTAACATCTTATTTTGGGAGCTTATAAGATCTTTTTTTAAAAATGTTTACCAAACAACTTTAAAGAGCTTACAAGCTCTCAAACATCTTATAAGATGTTTTGAAGAGCTTATAAGCTCTGCCAAACACCCTCTATATCGACACATCAAGTTTCTCACACCAACTGTTGAGCTTGAGGTGACTCTTTTTAGCCTATTCTTGTGCGCTCTATAGCTGCACAACCCGATAATAGTCATACGCATTTGCTCAATCTCAAAACCACATGCTAAGTCAACCAATATATACAATCCAACCATGGAGAGATTTGAAAATATTAACGAAAAAATAAGAGAGCAAATAAATAGTCAAACTTCATCTCAGTACAACTACGAGCGAAGTTACCAATCTCATAAGTGCACTTAATATTTGTTGATACTTAATTGCCTCATTTAATACGGTGACACAACTTCTTGTCACTTTATGGATCAATTTATAGTTTGAGTTTTAGCTTTTGCTCTCGTCAAGTGATGGCTCAAAAGCTACCTTTAAAACCGTAGGCAAGTGCACCTATCGTTTTATAGTATAGATTATTGAGTACCGAGTGTCATTCCCACGAGGATTGTAAGTACTAATAATTGCCGTCTTTTTGTTATTTAATCTACAATTTTCAGAGTTTTTGTTTGATGAAAAAGGAAAACAAATTATAAATTGTAAAAATGAAGTAAAATTTGTAGAATAAGAAATCAAGAGATAGAAGTGTGTTTGAATGTAAATCCCTCTAGAATGTTTTTGTGATTTGACAAGTTAAAAGATTCAACCATAAGCCCTTAAGCAAAAACCAACCTCTTTTAATAAAATCTCATGCTAGGTGGACCGTAGAAATTCCCGATTTAAGTTAATCCCTTTCTCAAGGCGAAAAACTCCTAATCTCAAGTTGATTAACTGAAATCTCTTTCTAGTTAAAACCCCCAAGATTGCATTATAACGATTTATGAATTCCCATATTAGGTTTGACCCTAATCCAGAAGATTTATGTCGTCCTATATCTAGGATTGCATGCAACTCTTTTCACTTATATAGGTTCTATTTCACCATGAATCTCTCGATTTCCCGGATGAAAAATAAACTTCAAATCAATATTGCGCATATATCAATTCGAATGAACGAAGCATAATATAAGTGAATCACACAAAATATGAAGATTTTATTAAAAACATACACACCTTAATCACAAATCCATTCTAGAGTTCATTACATTCAAACACTAGGAGTTTTAGCTACACATGCTTTTGACACAAGAATAAATTACACAAGAAGATGTAAACATTGTAGACATGGTGTACTTATCTTTATCAAAATCTCAATTGACTTGATGATGTTGCTCCAAGCCTTCTTCCCCAATGTTGCCTCAAGCTTACTCCTCCAAGACCCTTGATCCCAATTCTACTTAATGAAATGAATACAATGAATATTTTCTCGAGTATCTAATTGAATGTCTCTCCCAACTTCAACCCTTGGCTTTTATAGGCAACCAATACATTGATAGTACTCTCTTTTGTTAAACAATTGCCTCCATTTTCCTTGTTGGTTGGTGAATTCTTGTATTCAAGTGATGAGGAGGGGACATGGAGACATGTTTCAAAGAAAATATGGTGTCAAAAGTGTACAAAAGTGGCCAAAATGGGTTGGTTGGTGAGTTTTCCCCAAATTCCGCAAAGAAAAGTTGCAAAAGAGGTTCCTGACACGCCAGTGTTGGGCGACGGCCAGGCGTCTTTGCACAAAAAATGAAAATGGGCCTGACATGGTCGTGTTGTACAACACGGCCAGGCCGTGTTGTATGACACGGCCAGGCCGTGTGTTATGACACGGCCAGGCCGTGTTGTGCGACACGCCAGGCCGTGTTCGGGGCTGTTTTCGCAAAAATTGAGTTTTTAGCTCCCGGAACACGGCCGTGTTGCCCGACACCCCCGCCCGTGTTGGACCAAAAAGGCCCGAAATGACGCGTTTGGCTTGGAATTTCGAGCGTTTTTGCATCCTTAAACTCCCGGTATGTTTTGACATGAATCCATGGTCCGAAATTCACCAAAATTAGCCCCAAATGGTCAATCGCATCAATAAAAGCACCTCGGAGTAATATGAACTATGTACAATCAAAAATTTACAAAACTAACAATAAAATAACTCGAATTCTACTCAAATATACACATAAAACATGCATAAAAAGACCCTTATCAAACCACCTCCAACTTTGAACTTTGCTTGTCCTCAAGCAAAACATTATATCAAAAAGAGGGATTCAATAAATCACAACATACAAAGATGATTTTTTTTTTTCAACATATTGAACATAAGCGATCAAGTTCTTGGCCTTCTCAACCTGAATTAACCATTAAGTAAAAACATCGTTTTGTAAAGCGATCGATTGTCAAGAAAGACGTAATATCGGGCATTATTCGGACTTGAAATCATCACTCCACAAATCTTCGATAGTTATGAACAACTTCAATTCAATAACGCCATGAAAATACAAGAATTCAATAGATCATTGTAGTTAGCCTACTAGTCATATAACCAAGCTTCTTGAACTTTATTGGAATGAGAAGTCAAGGAGTATTCATTCTCCTTTTTTTTTTTTTTTTTTTTTTTTTTGGGACCTTTCGAGACATGCTTCCACTAGGTTTATATTTTGAATTTCTGTTCAAACACTCCTAGGTGGTTTCCCATACTCATATTCGTGTCGCCGTTTTACGTAAAAGACAAACATGGGGCTCATGAATGCTCCTAGTTACTAAGCAACAACAAATAGAGGAGTATAACCTCGATTGGTCCGTTTTTTTTTTTTTTTTTCTCTTCTTTTTTTTTTTTCGCAAGCTTGGTTTAACAACTCGTTAGCCACTACTAAATCACGAGTTCTCAGACGTTCATAGCGCTAGGTATCGTCGTATATGCCTTAACACATCAAGTATTTATGGTGTTAGAAATCTCATCAAAATTTTGTCTGCATCCACGTCAATCTATCCTAGACAATCAATTGCTTCACATGAAAACACAAATTAACAAGTTAATATAGGTATAATTGGGCCAAGTTATTGACTAGCAAATACTCAATTTGTTAAAAAAAAAAAATCACATCTCTTGAAAACAAGCACACAAGCATTCCGAAAATGTTATTGTACCCATCTCCAACTTTAAGATTCACATTGTCCTCAATGTGAAAGAAATAAATGGACAAACACACACAAAACACTAAAAAAAAAAAAAATAGAATGATATAAAAGAGGTGGGAAAAAAAAAAGAAAAATACGACCTTACTACAATAGTGGAATCAGTGTTGAGCGACCATTGGGTTGTTTTGGTACGGGACCTTCAACGGCATCTTCATACCTAATCAAAGTTAAGCAACACACAACTCGAATACCGTGAAATCTCAAATATTCCCAATTAGGACAAGCAAGAAGAAGCTCAAGAGTTTTTTTTTTTTTATGATTTGAAGATGACTCTAAGGACTTGTGATTATTTTAAAAGAAAATAAAAAAATAAAAAAAATGAAAACAATTGCACACAAACATCGGGTTGCCTCCCGGTTAGCGCTTCTTTAACGTCGTATAGCTGGACCATTTCACCTAAATGTGAAGATTTAATCGGGCGGAGCCTTGAACTTATGAAAAGTTTTATCTCTTTGAACAACATCGCCACCCGTATCGATTTTCGAACAATTGACCTTCATGGTCCTATTTTTCTGCATGTTATTCTCAAAATGGGATTTATCTGTGGAAACTTTTGCACATTGAACATCACATACTTTCAAGGATTTATTAGAAGACATATCAAGCAAAGAATCAGTTATCCTTGTCTCAATCAAGTTTATAGGAAAACAAGTATCATTTATAGGATTTCTCAAAGGAATTTTAAAGATAACTTGTTCACCCCCTACTCTCAAAGTAAGTTTTCCATCATGCACATCAATGAGAGATTTAGCGGTAGCCAAAAAGGGACGCCCTAGAATTAAGGGAACTTCTAAATTATCGTGCATGTCAAGAATAACGAAATCGACTAATTGAATGTCCATCCTAATAGGTTTAAGTTCACCTAATCCTGCATGCTTAAATGTTTCATAAGACATCACATTGATACTAGCTCCCAAGTCGGCTAGTGCCCTATCAACAGGTAAATCATCAATTGTGCAAGGGATAATAAAGCTTCCTGGATCATTAAATTTTTGTGGTAGTTCATTGGAAGGACATTTATCATTCAATTGCACATTTGATAATTTGTTAAGCTTATTTTCACTAGGAATGATGTCATTAAGATCCCTAACATGCTTTGAAGGAGGGTCAACAAATGGAATATTGGCATGTAATTG
Source organism: Rehmannia glutinosa (assembly GCA_016081115.2). Taxonomy (NCBI): domain Eukaryota; kingdom Viridiplantae; phylum Streptophyta; class Magnoliopsida; order Lamiales; family Orobanchaceae; genus Rehmannia; species Rehmannia glutinosa. The sequence continues at coordinate 49,196 of JABTTQ020000216.1, read as the reverse complement.
TTTGAAAGAATTAAGGTACTTACCAAATTTGTCCTCCCTTCTATCTTCTTCGGTTAGACTCCGGTAAGGGATCTTGGGCTTGTATTCTGCAACCTCCTTTTTCATGAGATTTTCTTTGGGCATGTCATCCTCCACGTATTTCTGCATGGCGGCATTGGCATAATCATGCTCCAGGTGGAGAACGATGGTGATTGCCTTTACGTGCTCCCTTGGGTTTGGCTCGGTATTACCCGGCAAACTACCTTGTGGCCTTTCGGAAATCATCTTCGCAATCTGGCCTATTTGGTTTTCCAGATTATGGATAGATGCCTCTTGATTTCTCAAGGATGTTTCCACCGCCTGGAATCGGGTATCTGTTGATTGCACAAATTTTGTTATAAGATCTTCCAAGTTAGGCTTACCTTGATTTGGCTGAAATCCGGAGACGTGTGTAGATCAGGATTGGGATTAGGTCGTGGTTGACCTTCATTTCCCCAACCAAAATTAGGATGTTGTCGCCACCCGGATTATATGTGTTCTGTAAGGATTACTTGGGTAATTTTTGCCTTGATTCCCAACGTAATTAGCATGTTCAGTGTGAGGTATTGTGTGTGGGCAATCCTGATGATTATGCAATCCCCCACAAGTTTCACAAGATAAAACATGCGGTGGTGGTGGTTTAGGAGCTGCTAGATCGTCGATCTTTTGGGTCAATGCTTCGACCTGTGCGGCGAGCGTAACTACCGCATCTGCATTATACACACCAACTCGACTGTTAGTTTTACCTCGTATGGATTGCCATTGGTAGCCGTTCATGGCCATTCCCTCAATCAAATCCTGAGCGGCTTAGGCGTTTTGTTATTAAGAGTTCCCCGGCCGCATCGATCATTTGTCTTGTTGCGGAAAGTAGCCCATTATAAAATGTTTGGACTTGCATCCAAATAGGTAGGCCATGGTGTGGGCATTTCCGCAACAATTCTTTGAATCTCTCCCAAGTGTCGTACAAGGTCTCATCGTCCTCTTGAGTGAATGAAGAGATCTCATTCCTCAATCGTGCGGTTTTGGCGGGTGGAAAATACTTGAAGGAACTTTTACGCCATAATGTTCCATGTTGTGATTGTTCCCTTCGGTAAAGTGTTTAGCCATTGTTTAGCCCGTCCCGAAGAGTAAATGGGAATAGGCGTAAACGGATGGCATCATCGAGACCCCATTGATTTTGAATGTATCGCAAATTTCGAGGAAATTTGCGATATGATTATTCGGATCTTAAATGCCTGGTAGTAGTCGAATTGAGCGAATTGTTGCACCATTTGAATGACATTCGGTTTGATTTCAAAATTATTGGCGAAACAATGGGCCTTACGATGCTAGATGACGTGCCGTCCATGGATGGTTTGGCATAGTCATACATAGTTCTTTGTTTATCCTCCATGACGAAATCTTTATTTTCGTTAGTATCCTCTTAAGTGATGCGTGTTAGTACTTTCCTCGTGTTTGCTCTGCGGCGGTGTCGCGCTTCCAAATTCGGCGACGAGTAGGCATACACTGTTGCGGTAAACAAAGAGGATAAGTATAAACCAAGACTTACAAAGATAGATAAAAAGAAAGATAATGGTAAAAAAATAAAAAAAAAATGATTAAATTAACAAAAATAAAGCGTTCTTAATATTACAATCCCTTTAGCGGCGCCAAAACTTGATGGCTCAAAAGCTACCTTTAAAACCGTAGGCAAGTGCACCTATCGTTTTATAGTATAGATTATTGAGTACCGGGTGTCATTCCCACGAGGATTGTAAGTACTAATAATTGCCGTCTTTTTTGTTATTTAATCTACAATTTTCGAGTTTTTGTTTGATGAAAAAGGAAAACAAATTATAAATTGTAAAAATGAAGTAAAATTTGTAGAATAAGAAATCAAGAGATAGAAGTGTGTTTGAATGTAAATCCCTCTAGAATGTTTTTGTGATTTGACAAGTTAAAAGATTCAACCATAAGCCCTTAAGCAAAAACCAACCTCTTTTAATAAAATCTCATGCTAGGTGGACCGTAGAAATTCCCGATTTAAGTTAATCCCTTTCTCAAGGCGAAAAACTCCTAATCTCAAGTTGATTAACTGAAATCTCTTTCTAGTTAAAACCCCCAAGATTGCATTATAACGATTTATGAATTCCCATATTAGGTTTGACCCTAATCCAGAAGATTTATGTCGTCCTATATCTAGGATTGCATGCAACTCTTTTCACTTATATAGGTTCTATTTCACCATGAATCTCTCGATTTCCCGGATGAAAAATAAACTTCAAATCAATATTGCGCATATATCAATTCGAATGAACGAAGCATAATATAAGTGAATCACACAAAATATGAAGATTTTATTAAAAACATACACACCTTAATCACAAATCCATTCTAGAGTTCATTACATTCAAACACTAGGAGTTTTAGCTACACATGCTTTTGACACAAGAATAAATTACACAAGAAGATGTAAACATTGTAGACATGGTGTACTTATCTTTATCAAAATCTCAATTGACTTGATGATGTTGCTCCAAGCCTTCTTCCCCAATGTTGCCTCAAGCTTACTCCTCCAAGACCCCTTGATCCCAATTCTACTTAATGAAATGAATACAATGAATATTTTCTGAGTATCTAATTGAATGTCTCTCCCAACTTCAACCCTTGGCTTTTATAGGCAACCAATACATTGATAGTACTCTCTTTTGTTAAACAATTGCCTCCATTTTCCTTGTTGGTTGGTGAATTCTTGTATTCAAGTGATGAGGGAGGGGACATGGAGACATGTTTCAGCAAAATATGGTGTCAAAAGTGTACAAAAGTGGCCAAAATGGGTTGGTTGGTGAGTTTTCCCCAAATTCCGCAAAGAAAAGTTGCAAAAAGAGGTTCCGGACACGCCCGTGTTGGGCAGCACGGCCAGGCCGTGCTGCACAAAAAAAATGAAAATGGGCCTGACATGGTCGTGTTGTACAACACGGCCAGGCCATGTTCGGGGCTGTTTTCTGCAAAAAATTCGAGTTTTTAGCTCCCGGCGGAACACGGCCGTGTTGCCCGACACCCCCTGCCCGTGTTGGACCAAAAAGGCCCCGAAATGACGCGTTTGGCTTGGAATTTCGAGCGTTTTTGCATCCTTAAACTCCCCGGTATGTTTTGACATGAATCCATGGTCCGAAATTCACCAAAATTAGCCCCAAATGGTCAATCTGCATCAATAAAAGCACCTCGGAGTAATATGAACTATGTACAATCAAAAATTTACAAAACTAACAATAAAATAACTCGAATTCTACTCAAATATACACATAAAACATGCATAAAAAGACCCTTATCATCAAGCTACATTATGCTTGTTCCAACATTCACCCGAGTTGGTTTATGTCGGTCAGCACAAGCGACAGGTGCACTGACTTATGTATTTCTCAACTTTTATAATCAGACTCTAGATAGGCGATTTTCATTAATAATAATACAAGTTACAAATATCCTTAATTCAACTCAAATAGTGAATTTGGATAACTAGTGTATTTACTTGGGAGTAAGCTCATATTCCAAAAAATGGAGCTTAAACTCTTTTATTAAATTTGCAGCTTAAACAAATTAAAGCGCAAAATTAATTCTTGATCCATAAGTATATGAACGGCATCTCAACTGCGATTATTTTGGGCAATTAAGTTCTTACATTTGCTGCTTAAACAAATAAAGCGCAAATTCTTTCTTTAATCCATCAAATATATTGTCCGCGTCTAAGTCGCGACAATACTAAATACTTTGTCTATTTTTTTGCTAAAATGGCTAAACTAAAGTTGGTGAGGTTGGTCTAAACATATTTCAATAAATTACTCAAACAATTAGGTACTGATCTAAAAATTTTATTCTGGATCCAAGTAATATTTATTATTTTCTTCAATTCAATGAGATCGAAAATTTGCCACCAAACCTAGTAATCATCTCCCCTTTGAATTGAAGGTTATCCATGAATAAAATTATCAATGTCCATAAATAAATCATGCACGCAACCATGCGATATAAGTAATTACGAAAAAAATAGCCCATATGGGCGACATTGACATATGGTGCATCATGTTGAGATAATTTAGACTTATGGTGGTAAACCAAAAAATATCCTCGTAAAATTAATGTTACATAGCCTCCAAAAAACGGCTCAATAAATACATGCCTCGAAAAAAATTTGGAAAAATTACATATTTTCAAGGCCTACTACATCAATCTAGAAAAAGTAAAAAACAATGAGGATACCGAATTACCACCATTGTCAAAAATTAACTCCCATAAATAATATTAATATAAAACAGTAAACATTCACATACATGAGCACCCACATGTCAATGTCCATTCATTCCCAATGATGATAATTAATATCACATATAATAAAGCATGAAACAAATTGCATACACATAAGCAATTAATAAAGCATGGAACTATAAATTAAAAATCACATAAAAATTTTTTGCTTGCACCTCAATGCGCAAAATAAATATATTTTTATACGTGCCTTTTGCGAAAAAATATTTTCCATGCATCAATGTGCAAAAATAATTTCCCCATGCATCACAATGCACAAAAAAAATTAATTTGTTGCAAGCATCTTAATGCGCAAAAATATTTTATTTTCATGCAACTAATGCGAAAGAAAAAAAATACCACTGCTACATATGTTGAAGAAAAAAGTATTCATGCATCATAATAATTTTTGCAAGCACTAAACTGCGCAAATGTTTTTACAAAAATATGCACACAAAAAAATTATTTTGCAAGCGTCTCAACACGCAAAAAAAAACTTGCTATCCATATTCTATAGAAATACAAAACATGCTGGTATAATAACAAATAATCCTTTTAGCCTAGTGGTGGGCATGCATTGACTGTATAATAACAAATAATCCTCTTAGACTAGTGGTGGGCATGCATTAGTCACAATAAAAGGTCTAGGGTTCAAATCCAATTTTAGACCAATTCCTTTAATTTTTTAATATCAAAGGGATACACCACTTAGGCTACTACTTAGCGCCATGCCATTGCACTGTGTGGCATCTAAATCGATGCCACATCACCTACCATGTGGCAGCCATCGTGCCCGCGTCGGGTGCCACTTGGCGACACATCTTAGCACCACGTCGGCCACCACCAAATACCATCAGCGCCTACATGGCAATTTTCTTTTTTTTTTAAATTATTAAAAATGTTGCGTACATGCACCACTATGCCCACAATAGCAAGAATCAATATCAAACATGTACTGCACGGATTTTTAGGCAAGTTTTGTTTTCTCTTAAAAATTTTAAATCCCCATAACTTATTCGATTCAAATCTGTTTTTCATGCATAATATATCAAATTAATCGTCTTTCTGAGATCTGTAATTTGATACCAAAATTGAATATATAAAAATGGAAAATCAGATTCAATTTTTTAAATAAAAAACAAATCCCGCATATATCATTAAACTCAAGCACATCAAATAGGCGAGATCGAGCCCTATTGACTCTAATACCACTGTTAGCAAATATGGGTCGAAGCTTCAAATCGCAAATCACATATTTGCACATATAAGGTGGATTGAGTATACCTATTTGCAGCGGAACTATCGATCCACGTAGCCAGGATTGAGCCCATCTATAAGCCTCCTTTTGATCCATGATTAAGCCATCTACAAGCCTTATCTTGATTGAACCCCGAACAACGAACGAATCCCATAGATTGGTTGAACCACGAACAAGATCACGAACCGCCTATCTCGTTGGTGTGAATAATTACTAGAATTATTTACTTGGATATGCACACCTTAAACCCTTGTAGAACTTTGGTGATGCTCTAAGAAGTAAACCGTAGAGAGAAATTTTAGGAGAGGAATTATTCTTTTTCCATGTAGGGGATGATCTTTTTTAATTGATCTGATATTGTAGGGAGAGATATCAATATATATCTCAATCCCATATCCCATTTAGAGTCCTGATGGGAGAGATTTCTAGATAAACATCATCTAAGTAGAATTCCCTATTATATCAAATATGGATGCAACCTAATTGCACCCAATACAATATTTTACAATGATGTTGAAATATCAAACCTTAGTTTCTTTATATCTATAGTAAACTCAACACACGAGTTCCTAAAAGCCTTATATCGCCTCACACTTAGAAGGACAATACCTACATATATTAATTCAAGTGCATCTGAAAAGGCCGAAAGTGGTAGTACCATTAAATTATAACACATCCCTAAAGACCCATGGACCACCATTATTGAAATATTTAGAGGACAAGCCATACCTCCACTTAAGACTAAGTGATAATTATGAATAAAATTAGTAGTATACTTCTTAAAACAAACACGTCATACCTTAAGTTGACCTTTCCTGGTAACTGATAAGACCATATCTGGGAGTCAAAAGAATGCATTACCTGGGGCAACAAAATGTGTGATGGTCCATAACACAAAACACATGTAATGTTGTTGAAAACAATGAAAAGTTACTTATTCCCTATCTAGATGATATGGAAGTAGGTTGATTTAATTACCTTCAGATTCAAAACTCGTACGATCTAGAGAATAGTGATTATCAATGTGGTGCCCTGTTTTAAGGGAAAAATAAGTAAGGCTATTCCATCATCCATCTATTCTCTTGTTAACAACAAATTTTCAATGTCATTTGAAGCTATAAGGTTTTGATTGTCTTATGAGACCAGAGCATATCATATATGCTATGTATCTTCTAAAGACATAAGTACTCCACAAATAAGCATAAACTTCGAGAAAAAAATGATAAAAGTTTAATTCGCTTTCAACAAACTTACAATACATTCTACACTGGAAGGAATTGGAGAAAAATATGATAAAAGTCACCTAAATAAAATTATTATCAGTCTAGCTTCTCAGAAGAAAACAAGTAAAGCACGAACCAGAACGACGAAAGAAACCGTAATTGCATAAAGCACATAAAATCATTAAGAGAAAACCTCAAAGGACAAATTGCAAAACACATAAGTCCAATCAAATTGTTAGCAAATATGGGTCAAAACATAAATCACAAATCACATATTTGCACATATAAGGTGGATTAAGTATAGCTATTTGCAGCGGAACTATCGATCCACGTAGCCAGGATTGAGCCCGTCTACAAGCCTCCTTTTGATCCATGATTAAGCCATCTACAAGTTTTCTCTTGATTGAACCCCGAACAACGAACGAATCACGTAGATTCGTTGAACCATGAACAAGATCACGAACCGCCTTTCTTGTTGGTGTAAATAATTACTGGAATTATTTACTTGGATATGCTCATTTTAAACCCTTGGAGAACTTTGGTGATGCTCCAAAAAAAACCGTAGAGAGAAATTTTAGGAGAGAGATTATTATTTTTATGTGGGGAACGATTTTCTCAATTCGACTGATATTATGGGAGAGATATCAATATATATCTTAATCTCATATCTCAATTAGAGTCCTAATGGGAGAGGTTTAAAGATAAACCTCATCTAAATAGGACTCCCTATTATCTCAAATATGGATGCAACCTAGTTGCACCCAATATCTCCGACTCATACATATTTGACTCGACTCATTCGAATCACATCCTCATAGTTCTCATCTCACATCTCTTCTTTCATACAAGGAATAAGGCGTTCGACCAAGCGAAAAAGTATAGGTGAGGAGGGTTATATTAAGTCATCACCAAACTAACATAACCCTACAACTCAACAACTCGCTATGTACCCCAAACCAAGTGGTCGCACCAGTCAAGCATCTCTAGATCCCTAAATGAAATAAATAGAGCATGCTCGACTCACTCAAATATGTTTCTATATTCATGACTAGTCAAACACATTTCGACATAGTTGCCCGGACTATGAATCATAGAACATAAGTGCATTACCAACTTAATTTTTCCTCTGCCCCACATGCCAATTAGCTTGTCTTTATAGCTTTCTTAGACATGCTCCGACAGATCGAATCACACTTAGCCATTGGGCACATGCTAAAGTAGCATCATCAAGCTTACACCCATGACATGGTCCAAAGTCCCAAAGGGTACAAGAAAATAATATGGGCTCACACAGCGACGAAGCAGGGACCCATTCAGTCACTTTCCCATAGGTGGTCGCATCAAAGCACATGTAGTATGAATGCATATTATGATGGAGCTCCCACTAATTTAGACATGTCAAGCTCTAGACATCATACAAATTTTAGTCCAGTCGCTATCCAAGTAACCAACATGTGTACTACTCGTAGTCACTCCCAAAGTATCCTACGATAGTTTGCACATTCGGCTACAAACAAGCTTTTATGAAGTTTGGATATACTTCATAATCGATCAACACGGATCTCATCTTAACCTTTAGTTAAGGCGACTGTTAATTATACTTATTAACCTTCCTCACTACTCTAGCGTGAAGGCGATCATTCGCAAACCTTCTTATGCGACACAATCTTTTAAGTCTCATCCTGCTCGTTCTCTTAGCGCCAGGGCAATTGCCCGTGTGAGAGAGACAGTCAAAGCCTGGTGACAACTCACAAATTCAGTACAAAACACATAATGAGAATCCAACATATCTCAGTAATCACAATTTGTTCTCATAGGCCACATGATCAATTCTACTTAATCCCTAATGACTCACATGCCTTTGCAGCTAGTATTTCTCCAAAAAAAGGCTCATAAAAAGGATGAGCGCGCACACCGCTTGTACAAGTATGCCTGAGAACAATATTAACTATGCGCAAAAACTCTAAAGTGAAGTAACGCCTCGAGTAAATATGTTTGGTCTACCATCTATGTTTGGCGCCCAAACCATACACCAAAGTGGTTTTACTATCACAAAGACAACAAAATACCTCATGGATGTGTGTGCAATGCGCATCATTTCAAAATGCCAAATTTGCCTCTAGCAAATCATAGACCAATCTGTTAAGATATCTATGTATACACATGTCGGCATCACAATAGCGCATGGATCACTTCGACATCCACTCACCAATCACACTGCTAAGTACAGGACTTACTAAGTACGCACTTAGTGCACATCAAACATCCGACAATGCTTATATAAACTAGCTAGCATTTATTTTCATCTTCCAAAGATATTATTTCTTGACTAAGAATATGATCTTTGACCATGGAGTATAAAGACAGCCAACACTGAGTGGCGATAACTCCATGTTATTTCCCGTTATCATATTTTTGCCATATTCAGTGAGACAAAAATCTTGACATATGTTCAGTGAGTTAATTGACCATCGTAGGCCTATTAGAATGATAGCTCGATGAAATCAATGACGATTCAAGTCAAGCTGGAGCTTCTTGATCAGCAATCAATGCGCTCTTACTCTACTTCTTGAATTCATCGGGTGATCCGCAGAGATCTCCTTATTCAACTTTTACTAAACTATGTCAACATCAATCATCCGGGACAATCCTAGATGAAAGTGGCAATAATAGACAACATATCAGGTGAATTGAGGCAATCTCACCACTTAAGGACAACATCTCAAAAAACATTTACGCTCTTCTAACAGGCGTAAACATTTCTTCCTTACACGAGCTACACACATGTTAATCAACCCATCTATATTGCACTTGACCTTGCAAAACCACACGTTTCAAATGGTGTATCTAGATAGAAGATTAACAAGCTCTTAGACTTTATTCTTAGTCATTTGACTCATCTTTTCCTTCGCAACAACTATCCACTTAGCGCATCAAATGAAGTCACATATTCTAGATGATACTAGCTCCCACTGAATTAGTGTCGCTCCCACTATCCCAGCGATTACTAGATGAGTATAAAATACAACATCCTCGCTAAAGAAATGAGCGCCTCCTAGGGATCTTGCAACTCACATAGTTTTAAGATCTCTTTAGACTTCACATATGCTCAAGAAATCCCTTTGAGGGGAAAATTAAATCGTGCGACTTGATTCTCCACGTGTGAACACATATTCCCGAACTTACATGGGCAGACCCACTAATTTGGGCTTTTTATCAAACTAAAGCTCATATAAGGTTGAAGAATCATTTGGAGACTCATTTTTTATGATGTAGGCAGCAACAAGATGCACAAATCAATTTTCACCAACATAAATCTATTCATTTTGAAGTGGTTGTCCCTTCTTCACAAGCTCATATAGCTGCAAAGTATTTAGAACCATTGCAACTTTATTTTCTTCAATTGTGTGTCCAAACTAATTAGACACACTATTTTCGCTCCCTATTAGCACATCTCCATCTGTTAAGAATCACTCAAAGCAATTTGGCGCTTCTAACTGATGAGAGTGAGAATATATTAACTTATAGCGTAAATAGCAATGAACGAAAATATAATGCGTTAATTTTGTGCCTCACACTCATAAGTCTGAACTCAATTTAGTGGACTTAGCTTTAAAGGAAAAAATAGTCAGCTTTCATTCTTTCAACAGGCTTATCCCACTTGAAAAAAATTATGAAGGGGGAGATTGACCTTAGCGAGTTAGACAATAAAGCCTCCTCGAGCTAATACCGTCGTCCTCCTAACCTCATGTACCACGATATCATTAGAAGATCTAAAATAAATACTATCTAAAGCCAAATATCACCAAGAAAATATAGACAAGTCTTTTCACTCAACAAATATCTTAAAGTGCATATATCCGAGTAAGACTATATCGACACATCAAGTTGCTCACACCAACCGTTGAGCTTTAGGTGACTCTTTTTAGCCTCCTCTTGTGCGCTCTATAGTTGCACAACCCGATAATAGTCATACATATTTGCTCAATCTCAAAACCTCATGTTAAGTCAACTAATATCTACAATCCACCCATGGAGAGCTTTGGAAATATTAGCGAAAAAATAAGAGAGCAAATAAATAGTCAAACTTCATCTCAATACAACTACGAGCGAAGTTACCAATCTCATAAGCGCACATAATATTTGTTGATACTTAATTGCCTCATTCAATAAGATAACACGACTTCTTGTCACTTTATGGATCAATTTATAGTTTTAGACCTGAAGAGATGAAAATTAGACCCGCGTTGGCACCACAAGTTGGGGGAAAAACATTTTTACCACTAGCATGTTTTACATTAAAGATGAGACATTTTTGGGAATGAAGGTACCTACAGGTCATTCCTCTAATATCAGAAACCTTATCTCAATGAAGGATTTGAAATTTACCGGCCTTAAGTCACATGACTACCACACATTAATACAACAACTGCTTCCCGTAGCTATTCATGGCGTCTTACCCAAACATGTTAGATATGCTATCACCAAGTTGTGTTTCTTCTTCAATGCGATATGTAGCAAAGAAATAGATGTGGATAGCTTGGATGACATGCAAAAGGATGTGGTCACGACAGTGTGCTTACTTGAAAAGTATTTTCCACCTTCATTTTTCGATATAATGATTCACTTAATCGTTCATCTTGTATGGGAGAAAAAACTGTGTAGACCGATTTGGAGTCGATAGATGTATCAATTTGAAAGATTCACGAAAATCTTGAAAGGTAATGTGTGGAACCGCAATCGGCCGGAAGGGTGTATAGTTGAATGTTATATTACTGGAGAAGCAATGGAATTTTGTTCAGAATACTTGTCCAATGTGCATACAATTAGGATCTCATCGAGACATAAGAAAGTAAAACTAATCGAGCCCTTATCTATTGCTCTGGTCGCATTCTTGTTGTGTTGAGGAGTTGGAACAAGCACATCGCTACATGTTGGCCAATGATGTTGACATTAATCCTTATATCATGTATTACCTCTAACCTAGTAATTCTTATTTGTAATAAAAATATATTCATTTCGTTAATTTCAACTGAATGGTTTCACACTTCCACTAGGGAGCATATGGAAATCTTGAAGAAGACATATCCTAGTAAAGCCATTTGGAGGTGTGGTTACTAACAAAGCATAATCAAACGTTTATTTCATGGTTAAAAGAATGCGTAAGTTCCATAACTTTTACAAAATAAACTAATATATATTGAAATCTTGCTCTTTCCAAAAACATATTAATATTATGCTCTGTTATCAATTATAGGTTTCAACTGAAGCTACATGTTCTTCTCATCAGATATCAGAAAAACTAAAGTGGTTGGCGCATGGTCCATGCAAGCAAGTCTTGAAGTATAGTAGTTATTTGATTGATGGGGTCACATATTACACAAAAGAGAGTGATGATGTACGAGTTGTTCAAAACTGCGGTGTTAGAGTAGTTGCAAATGTAATGCAAGTCGCAAGCGCAAAAAAGATAACACACCAATAGTGGGTGACTTATTGTTTTATGGAGTTATAAAAGAAATATGGGAGATTAATTACTATAGTTTTCGAATTCCATTGTTCAAATGTGATAGGGTTGAATATAATAATGGTGTTAGGGAAGAGGGTGGTTTCACTTTGGTAAACCTTAATAGAATTGGATACAAATTGGATTCATTTATTTTGGGCAGCCAAGGAATGCAAGTATTCTTTGTTGAAGACCCTCAAGACCCTACATGGTCTGTTGTGCTTTTAGCTCCAAGTAGGGAGTATCATGATTACATTAATTTTGATGAGTTGGGAGATACAACAATCCACCCTCAGTGTTTCACCAAAGCAATACCATAAATGGATGTTCATGAAACTGATGACAATGAACCACCATGTAATCGTGAAGATTGTGATGGGACTTAGTTTGATAATGTTTATTCTTAGTATATATGGTAATGTTACGCTATGCACACTTCTATTTTTTCTTGTTTCTAGTGTGATTCATTTTCTGTATACTATGCTTGTGTATTGTTTTGAACTATTAGTTTACATTATGCTTTATCCTAAACTCGTGCTAATCTTTTGCTTTCTCTTGATTACTTGAATAGGTTTTTGGAGATCATGGCACGCAAAAGAAACTGCAAAAAAGAACATGATATTGATGAAGCATGAAAACAAAATAATAGTGCATCACAAGGAAGGGATGAAGAAAACAGAGAAAGTGATGAGATGGTCTCAAAAAATTCCCAGACGTCAAGATCGAAAAGTGGCCATACCTACATGCCCAAGCTCACTGTTCAAAGAAACCAATGAGCTAAAATGAGGGTCCAATTTAACAGTCGTGGAACGCCTCTAGGAAAACAAAGGACTGAGATGCAAAGTTATACATGAGTGCAAGTCAGGGAGAGAGTAAGGATTATCTATCCCTCATGGAAGCAAGTGCTAGAAGAAGACAAAGAGACGATATGAGAGGCGGTGAATGTAAGTATAAACACACTTTAGGACTCTTTATATTTCATTAACTCTAGTTATGTATGAGTAGTTTTATTTGTTGTAGTTCATAGGGAGGAATATAGCATCAAAGTAATGCCCTCAAAATGTTGGATATCATCCGGTCATATTTTTATATAATGTCCAGAAAATGGATTTGCATTGTCTAAAAAATAATCCAGCACATGAGGCTATGTGAGCAATGAAATGAATACACACACAGTGTCACAAATTGTTTAAGCACAAGAAACAATTAATGATTACTAAACAACAAAGAATTCATTGTTGAAAGTGAGCAAAAACAAGTTATTCGATATACAAGTAACTAAAGATGTTCACCACGAACTCTCCTCTGTTGTTTGCAATTTTAATAAAGACGAAATCTTTCTAATGCATTACAAATATAAAACATTACCACAACTTGCATCAGGAATTGTCTGATATAACAACTTATAATGACCAGAAAATTGAACATAATTCATTCTTTCTATAACAACTTATACTTGTCATAAAAAACTAGGAATGAAAAAGAAATGGTGTCAACAAGACTTAAAATCAGATGTATTCATGAAGAAATAATAATAAGAGTAGGTGAAGCAGTACAACAAAACTAGCTGTTATAGAAGGTAACCACTGTCCCCATAAAACTAGTTGATAATTCATGTCAACAACACAACACATGATAAATAAGTAGAAGGTAACCATTGTCCCCATAAAACTATCAGCTGATGCAATTATCCTAGTAATTTGTAGGTGTCCAGTTTTTAGTACTGTAGTTGACAACAACTGGAAGAAGAATGACATATATTTCTATATTACAAATTACAAAAATTTGTTTTATTTGTTGTAGTTTATATATGACGTGGACTGAAGGTGGAGGAAACATTGTTTGATGAGCGCAAATGCAAAGTGGCGTCGATTTAACCGACACGACAAGCTTTGTAAGGAATACCAAAGAAAGAGCAGATGATTTGACCAAAGCTCCTAAGGGCTATTATATTACACAGGAAGATTGGAACTCCTTTGTCCTTTCTAGCTAGTCAGAAGATTTCATGGTAAGGATTATTTTAGAGCATTTATATCAGGCTCTAAAATGCAAGAGATAACTATTAGGGATGATTACAAAAAGGGGTAAATACCGAGAACCTCCCAAACTATGATGAGTTTTACACTATGCATCCCAAACTTTAAATTGGTACACTTTACCTCCTCAACCTTTTAAAATTTTGCACTTCGCCTAAAATTCCAGAATTACCCCTATAAACATATATGTTAATTCCACTCTATCTAAACTTTGAAATCGCCCATCCTACGTTATAAAATTTATGGTATTTTCTATCTTTACTCCAACCTGGGTTTTGCGATCCTTAAAATTGGTATCGAGTATAGGTTTATTAAGAACTTTTTAGTTATATTTATTATATTTCTGTAATTAACAATTGGTGAGGAGAATATCTCCGAGAATATGGATCTGGACAATTGTCCAAGATGTACACCTTACAGGACATATCGTCAAATTTTGACGATGTATGCACAAGAACACCAGGACAAGATATCATATTGGCAAAACTAATATGACGAAAAAAAACGCGCAGGAGCCGACAGGGAAACCCTAAGGCAATGCGAAATGCGAGTGGAATATGATATGAGTTTCTGGACAGTAAACCAGACCTTATATGTAGATATGATGAATCGCCAAGAAGCAGTTCATGAGAATGCCCATCAGAATAATGATTCCTGATGGCGTACCAAAATGAAACGAGATACTTCCAGATACATCTAAGATCTCAGCATATCTTAGAGAGATCCAGAAGATGGTGCAGAATTATGGCAATCGCCATATTCTTCTACCAGCACATGTTCATCAGATCCAGAGCCAGATGTAGATGATGGTGAAATATCAGAAGGATACTCTTGAAATCCTTCATGATATTCAGAAACGAGTCAAGAACCTGTAGGATAGACCAAGTTCTTCCAGAGGAAAGAAGCGTATAGATTTCGGGATGGTACCCTATTTACACGAAAAGGGAAACCAACCGAAGTGGTACGAAAAATGACAGATGATGAAAAGCTAATTGCTATCATCAAAGGAAAATCCGTCACAAATTAAAAAGTGATGGATATGGAGAAAATGAATCTTAAAGATCTACATGACCTTGCAGAATCCTTCGCAGGATTAAGAATTGTAGATTTAAAGATGAACACAGGAGATGGAACATCTTTGGTTACCTATGACCCACAAGGTAGACCAATTCTACCACCACCACCAGTAAATCCCAACATCGCCGAAAGTGCGGGTTCAAATCATGGAATCCAGGACGAAAGAATGCATCATGTTGGAGATTTCACAACAGGGAATGAAACACTTTTAGGAACAGGAGCTCGACCACCTCTTGCGGGAACTTAACAACCTTCTAGAAGGCCAAATGTTTATCAAACACCTTATGGAAGATCACATCTCGACCAAATACATCCATATGGGTTGATGTTAAATCTGGATATCCCAGATTTTAAAAATCGAGAAGTTCTCATAGATGAATGGGCATCAGCTATGAGGATTGCAGCAGGTACCCTTGATCTTACGAATGACTCCTTCATTTTACTCCTTGAAATGAGTCTTGAGGGATCCGTAAGGATTGCATAGGATATTACCAAAGCAAATATGAAAAGCGCGGTCACGGCAGGAGAATCACTAAAAAGAATTGTCGATGATATGGCAAAATTATTCAAAATCCATTTTATCGGACAGGTTACTTTGAGGGATTAGAAGAAGAATAAAGAAAAGGATATAAACAAGCCTCTACAACCTCGAGTTACATGATATTTGTCATATTGACGAATATATCAACTTGTTTACCGAGTACTGGTGGAAGTCAAAGATTGGAGACAAAGAAGCTTCACAACTATTCTTTGCAAAAATTCCAAGTCCCTGGAGAAAATGCTTATCAGGGAATACCAGGATGCAGCGATTTAGATACCATGGCTAGAAGAATGTCTTTCTTAAAGGCCAAGTTATTTGAATGGTTGTACCAAGCAGCATTATACCGAAATTACAAGAGATTATGAGGAATTAATAAATCAGTTCCTCTATGTTGCATAGACGATGATATCCCAACAGTTGTGGGAGGTCAACCAATGCGGCATAAGAAGAAGAAGGACAGAAGCCATCCATACCGCTGGGGAAGCAACAACAACAAAAGAAGTAGGTCTTCATGGAGACCTAGAAGGTTCTGGTCAAAACAAAAAGCCCGAAGTTACAAATCAGGGCAAAGACCAAAGACTGCGAGAATAGAGCCTCATCATCAGGTTCAAGTCAAGCAAGTACCAGCAGAACCACAGGGAGAAGAACTTTCAGGCGAGCTCATACCAGAGCTAATGAAAGTTTCAAAGATTGTAATTGTTGGACATGCGGAGCAAGAGGGCATATTTCAATAGATTGTCCAGAGAACCAGAAACGAGGAATCAGACAGTTCGAAGCAACACCAGAATTTGAAGAAGCTATCTATTATCAAGATTTGATCTAGGTGTATCAATTTGAGGATCTACCCTCAGATGAAAGCTTCTATGAAGAAGAGATCTATTTTGATGATGGAAGTGAATCTAGTTCAGAATCGAAATGAAGAAGAATTTCTTCAGCAAACGGTTAGGGAGGACATGTCAGGATTCCTCTCTCACACTACGGTTTCTCATAAGACTCTTATGAGAATTATGAAGGAAGATCCAAAGCTTCAGATATATGATGGATTTACAATTGGAGCTATGGAGAAGGCCTTGGATAAAACTGGATTTTGTAATAGAAAACACCAAATTATCCACAAGGTAACAACCGGAGAATTTGCCATTCTGATGGGGTTTACCAGGAACCTGATCGAGATGCAGTTTGTCCCTTACAGAGAAATCTAGGAGATCAAAAGCAGAGTTAAAAGAGAAGTTGCAAATACACTATCATGGATTCACATTGGAGCTATAAGATTCATTATTAAAGCAACATTCAAAGAAGGAATAGATTCGCCACTCAATCTGGCTATCTTTAACAAGAGAATCTCAAACCTCAAGGCCTCATGCCTTGGAGCAGTTACATGAAATTTGTATGCAGGAAATTTACCATTCAAGGTCTATCCTAGAATTGCATACAATTTGGGAGATCGAGATTTCAACAGAGTCCTAACCCTTTATCAAGATTTCAAAAGAGTCGATTTGATGAAAGAAGGGAAAAAACCCTACTCGATTACATACAAGATATCCTATGCTCTCTCGAATACACATCATTCAGAAGTATTCTTGAGAAAGGAATTTATTGAAGTCCCAAGAATCTTTGAGGACTTTGCTAGGGTGGTTCTACCAGAAATCATCGAATCTCCAACTATAAAGGAGATTGATATGATAATTCAAGATCAACCAGTCTTCAACAAAAGTCGAAGCTTAAGAGTTGAACCCAGAAGGATGTCTTTCCAACAAGATAGAATGATAAGCAATAGCCATTGGGAAGAAAAGAGACCAAGTACAGTTCAACGCA
This sequence comes from Rehmannia glutinosa, assembly GCA_016081115.2. Taxonomy (NCBI): domain Eukaryota; kingdom Viridiplantae; phylum Streptophyta; class Magnoliopsida; order Lamiales; family Orobanchaceae; genus Rehmannia; species Rehmannia glutinosa. Next base: position 31,441 of record JABTTQ020000216.1, on the reverse strand, counting down.
TCCCAGATGTTTTCAAAACAATAGGAGAGCTTAAATGTCCAGAAGGATGGCGTGAAGTTGAAGAAATATTCGACATCACTCAAAAGGACAATATTTTTCCTTGTGATGTTTTATATTATCTCCAACAACCTATAGTTGGAAGGTATCAAGGAAGCCTGAAGATAGGTGAAATTGAGCTGACTATCACAGGAGTTGCAGGGAAAATCCCAAAGCAACTAATATTGGGAATTGAATTTCTTGAGGATCATAAACCTTGGGAAAGATTACAAGATGGAATGGAGTTCACAGTGGCTAATAAAAGATATAAAATCAGATGACCACTAGTCCATTCTCCATATACATTTCTATCGGAATGTTATATGTTGAATACAAGGTTGAATATTTCGCTGCCTATATTGATTCAGGTGCTGGAATATGTAGTGCAAAGCCGGATGTTTTTCCTAAAGATATTGGACAACACTTTTGATGATTTTGTGTTAATGTGTTTTTACATCAAAACAATATTTCTAATGTTGTCCAAATACTCCATTCAAACGATCGGTTTAAAAGTTTTTACTAATTTTTCAAACTCCGAGTATTTCTTGAAGTTTATTTTCCAAAAATTGGACAACACTTATGTCTCAGGATAATAACCGGTATTCATTAAGAATACAAGGATAGGGCAACCCGTACTGGAGTTGAGTTTTGAAAAAAATATCACTTGAAAGGGGACGGAGGATTTTTGAGGGCTCAAAGCATCGTTAAACCAGGAAAGGAGTATGAGTTCGAACTCCTTATGAACGTCGGATCGTGAGGATACTGAAAAATGAGAGAAATTTTTTAGAAACCAATCTCTTTTTAAATGTTGTCCAAATACTGCATATTTGATTTAAATTGTTTCTACTAATTTTCCGGAGTATTTCTTCAAGTTTATTTTTACAAAAATTTGGACCACTTTTGATGATTTTGTGTTAATGTGTCGATCAAAACAATATTTCTAATGTTGTCCAAATCCCCCCCATGTGTTTTTGCTATTTCATTTTTTTTTCATTGGACAACACTTATGTTTGTGCGACGATCGGCCAACCCGTACTATCATTTGACAAAAAATTTAATCAAGTTGTGCATCGACATAAATTCCTTAAATTGTGGAATTGATTTCTAACATATATATTCTTCAATTGTCTTGCAATTTTTTTGATTTCAATCTCCTAGAAGGATCCTATCAAGTTCAAGACATCTCCTATAAATAGATGAAGAATTGAAGCAACACAACAAGAGAGAATACTACAACACAACAGATACATTCAAGCAAACATCTTTGTTCTTCTTTGTTATTATTCTTGTTGTAATTTGCCTAGCTTATCACTTTCACATCTTGAGGTCTAGGATTATTTCTTGATTACACTTGCACTCAAAATTGTATTATTCATTATCGAGTTGTAATCTTGAATTTGTGGTCATCATTCAACACAAGATATCCTTGTGAGTGTTCTTGTGGTAAGAACACACTTGGATGATCTAGGTGATAGGTGCAAGAAGATTGTGGTGATCTTCTTATTGAAGAGTGTGGTGCTCTTTGAGGTGTTGAAGAATTTGGTATTCTTCAAGTCGGAAGATTGTGGTAATCTTCACAAGGTGCCGTTGAGAATTGTGGTAATCTTCAAGTGAGATTGTGGTAATCTCCAAAGAGGTGTTGTAAGGTGTTGTTGTATTAATTGTGGTAATTAATAAAACTTCTTTTTTCTTTTCGAAATCCATCCCAGAGATACTGGGGTGGTAGTAGATTAGACCCTAGGTGGGTTGAACTACTATAAATCTACGCGTGTTATTTACTTCCCGCATCTTCATTCTTTTCTTGGCTTGTTTGATTCGAAAAAGAGGGCATAATCAAGAGAATGGAGATAATCTATTCACCCCCCCTCTAGATTATCGTAGCCGCTTGAACTTACAAGTGGTATCAGAGCCAAACTCTTGGGCAAGATCGTTCCACATCGCGAGTAAAGAGGAACGATCATCGGCTACGAATGAAGTCTATCTTACCGGCGTCTCCACCAACAAGCCACCACTATTTGATTCCAAAAATCATACATTTTGGAAAGAAAGAATGGAATGTTATTTACAAAGTTGTGGGTTCGATATTTGGAGCACGGTCATCAATAGAGAATCTATTCCAATGAAAGACACACCTCACACCTCCAAAGCTCTCAAGGATCTCAATGATGAAAAGAAGAAAATCATCTCCTTAAATGGTAAAGCTCACAATATTATTTATTGTTCACTTACCACTTCGGAATATGATCATATTGTAGAAATTAAATCGGCACATGAAGTATGGAGAAAATTAGAAGAAGTATATGCAAATGAAAGGAGCCACGAAAAAGCATCTAACTCTCAAATGGATACAACATCAAACCCAACAACATGGGATGAGCTTCCTACAACTTCCAACGATGAAGAAAACGAACAATGTATTATGGGCTTCGAAGAAGAAAACGAGGTAAGTTCTAAACCTTCTACTTCCTATGATAATGAATTACAAAATGATTATAGTGATTTGCAAAATGATTTAGATGAGCTTCAAAATGAATTCCAAACTTACTTGTTAAATACAAAAGTTTGAAAAAGGAATTCAATGTTTTGAAAAATGATAAGGATAGTTTATCTACTTCCTATGAATCACTTTCATGTGCTCACACCACCACACTTGATAAGGTTAGAAACCTTGAAGAAAATAGTACTCTTGTTGAGAATATTGATTGCATGAAAAAGGATTTATTAAACTTGAGTACCAATAAAATGTCCAATATTATTGATGTTCATAGTTGTGATAAACAAGGACTTGATCATAAGCCTAATGTTGTAAATCATATGAAAAAGAGTCAAGTCTCTAAGCATGTTGGTCATTATGCTCCTAAAATTGTTACTTGTTTTTATTGCGGTATAAAGGGTCACACGGCTAATATTTGTCGAGCTAGAAATAGCTCCAATTATTATTGAAGACCTAAAAGCCTCAAAGCTAATCCTAAAGGACCCAAACACTTGAGGGTACCACAAAACAATGTCATATTAGGTACCCGGCGGAATAACAACCAAACAAAATTCATATCGCCAAGAAGACATCAAATTATCGTCTCATTTGATCAAAGGAGAAGACCACATCATAATGAATTTCCAAGAGAAAGACACTATCAACAATGGGAAGGACACAATGCTTGGAAATGAAGCAATTGGAGAAGCTATCATCAACAAGATGGCTTTCAAAAAGGAAGATATCATCAACAATGGGAAACACACAACCCATGGAAAGGGCGTAATTGGTAAACCGTATCTCCCTATTTAAATATGAATTTTAATTTTATGCATGATTCTATTTGTGCCATAATTGTCAAAATGATTTTTCAAAATATTTTTAAATGAGGTCTTCTATATATTTGTGTTTTTAAAATATTTTGAATAAGAGACCTTGCATATTGCTCTTGTGCATTTATTAAGACTTATGTGCTTTATTATCTCTTATGGTTTTATGTAGCTTAAGCATACTTGTGACATATATTATTGCTTTAGCCTACACTTTTACCATTATTTTTTGTGCTAGAATTGTTTAAGAATTGTGTAGGATATATACCTTCATAAATGACCATCTATGTCAGGAGTGTCATAAACTATCAAGGTACGCACACCATTGTTATTCATCTCATAGACTCGATATATTTTTGCTATTTGCCTATGTATTTCAAAGCATCTCACATAAGTGCCATTAAGAGGATTTTTCGATTTTTGAAAGGCACTATTCGATAAAGTTCTTTTTTATCCGAGACTTATAAAGGATTATATTTGCTTTTGATAAAATATTCGATTTTTATTTTCTTCTGAAAATTATGCATTTGATTGCACATATTCATTCTTGTCAAAACTCTTGTTCAAATATTTTTTTAAATGACATCTCAACTATATGCTCTCGGGTTTTCATATTTCAAAAGAGACCTTATATAGCTTTCTATAAGCTTATTTGAACTTACATGTTTTATGAAACTCTTGATGATTTGTTTTAAAGCATAATATGTGTTACTTGTTATTATATTTCTATTATTCGATATTACTATGCTCTTGTGAAATATATCTTGTTAAGATTTTGCAGAAATTTTTGGTATTTCGAAACAAGCTTGATAACCAAGGCAAGGTTAGTAGCTCAATGGTATTGTCAAATAGTAGGTATTGATTATGTTGAGACATTTGCACCCGTAGCATGTTTTGAAGCTATCCGCATTTTACTTGCCCATTCTTGTTTTAAGAAAATTTCAAACTTTACCAAATGGATGTTAAATCCGCTTTTCTAAATGATTTTATTCTAGAAGAAGTCTATGTAAAACAACTAGGGTTTGAAAATTTTTCTAGGCCAAATGATTTTTATAAAAGGCCTTGTATGTTTAAAACAAGCACCCCGTGTATGGTATGATAGACTTAGCTATTTTTTTTGCAAAATGGTTTTACAAGAGTTAAAGTTGATACTACTCTCTTTGTTTTTGAAAAGGGGCAAGATTGCTTACTTGTGCAAATTTATATTGATGATATTATTTTTGGTGCTACTAATGAATCTTTGTGCAAGAAATTCTCTAAGTTGATGCGAGGTAAATTTAAGATGAGCATGATGGGGGAGCTCAATTTCCTCCTTGGACTTCAAATTAAGCAATGCCAAGAGGGTATTTATATTTCGCAATCAAAGTATACAAAGAACTTTTGAAGAAGTTCGGCATTGAAGAAGGAAGAACCATCTCTACTTCTATGGAAACCTACATCATGATTGATCAAGATTGAGAAAGGCATATTGGTTGACAAACAAATTCGAGGTATGTTTATCTACGTTTATTACTCCTTAGACTCGACATTTTATGCCTTATGTCTATATGCTCGACTTCAAAAACAATCCCAACGAATCTCATTAAAGTGCCATTAAAAGAAATTTTCAAATATTTGAAAGGCACTTCTTCTTATGACTTGTTTATCCAAAGTTTTAAAACGTTCACATTTTTTCGGGATAACAAGTCCGGTGATAATAATTTCTCAAAATATGGTTCGTTATAATCGAACTAAACATATTGAGATTCGATAACTTCTTCTAAGGGTTTGTGTTTCTAAAAACAAAAAATTGAGATGTGTTTAATTCCTTCTCAAGGATAACTCGCGGACATTTATTTTTAATCATTAACCGCCGAGTCTTTTACCTCACTTCAAGCTTGTTGAGACATAATGTATATTAAATGAGGTCTATATTTGTATTTTGCACGTTTTAAAACTTAGGGGCAAAAATCGATTTTTGGATCAAATTCAAATACTTAGAAACAGACATCTTCAGAGCAAAATAGGGAGGCCGACCGACCTCTGACGGTCGGCCTCTACCTCGACCGGTCGGCCTACCCTCTGGCCGATCGCCCATGGTGAAAATTTTGATAAAATCTGTTTTGTTCCAGACTTAGCCTATTTTATACGGTTTTCACTGTTTTCGCACCCCTTTGTCATTTTCACACACAATTCACTTCAAATGAGTTTTGTTGCATAAATTATATATCTTTGGGATTATCTTACTCGTTTATCATCATTTTTGCTCATCCTCACCGATTAAATGGTAAGAATCCTACTTCTTTATCTCAATTGGGTTGAACCCTTGAAAACTTGGGTTAAATGTTAATTTCTTGATGCTAATTATATATGTTTTTGATGAGCTCATTAATTATGGTTGATTGATTGTTGTATAAATGCATTTTGTGATGAAAAATTTGGCTTGGTTATTTTTACAAGGGCTATATACATCTTCTTTATCATTTGACGCCCGACCAAGTGTTCGATAAAATGTTTCAAAGAAAAATTCATCACCTACATGATTCTCTCATTTTCAAATGTCTTATATATTTATAGAGATCATGTTTTGCAAATCAAATGAGCTTTCATGAGCTTCTACAAGTCATATGATCGACTTTTCCCTCTTATTTGGTTTATAAACTTTAATGTTCAATAGCTCGATAAATCGATTAAATTGCGCACTTTGATATGGATATATGATGTTTTTATCATGCTAACATTCTTTTTGATGATTCCAAAGGGGGAGAAATAGGTTATAAGCTCTTTAGCTCACAGAAGCTAAAATAAGCTCACGAAAAAAGCTATAAGCTGTGGCTATTAAAAGCCAAGAGTTGTGGATCATACTTAGTCCATTTATTGTATTATGGACTTATTTACATGTCTAATGATGTTTTGTTGATAGGGGGAGCTTATAAGCTCTTGATACTTAAGTTCAATATGTAAAAGCTGAGCTTTTAGCTTTTGGTTGATTGATTCTATATCACTCTTGTTGTGCATGTTGATAGGGGGAGCTCTTGCAAAAATGTTTTTGTATATCTATACTCCCATTCTGTGATTATATTGCGTGGAATGTTGTCGCTCTCAACGGATAGTTTATTTTTACCGGTAAAATTGTTTTGTTTTCAAAATCGACATTTTTAAATTGTTTTGGTTTGTAATCATCAAAAAGGGGGAGTTTGTTAGATAAATGTTTTTATCATGATTTTGGTGATTTTATTTTTATACCAAAACAATGTTTTTAAATGTTGTCCAAATACTCTTAAATGATTTAAATTGTTTCTACTAATTTTCCAGAGTATTTCTTCAAGTTTATTTTCGACAAAAAATTGGACAACACTTTTGATGATTTTGTGTTAATGTGTTTTTACATCAAAACAATATTTCTAATGTTGTCCAAATACTCCCGATCGGTTTAAAAAGTTTTTACTAATTTTTTGGAGTATTTCTTGAAGTTTATTTTTGACAAAAATTGGACAACACTTATGTCTCGTGTGCAACCGGTCGCCCTACCTGGAGTTGAGTTTTGAAACAGAAAAAGGGATGGAGGATTTTTTGAGGGAGTCGACCGGTCGACCTTGACGACCCCGACTGAAAGAGAGAAATCAAAACCAATCTCTCAGATTGCATATTTGAGGTTGGGCCAGGTCCACAAGGGGGCCGACCGTCCGCACTGGTCGACCGGCCGAGCACCCCCCCCTGACCGGTCCCCCTATGTGTTTTTGCTATTTTATTTTTTTCTTCAGTATTTGTCGCGACCACGGTCCGCCTCTATCATTTGACAAAAATTCTAACCGTTGTGCAGCAGACATAAATTCCTTAAATTGTGGAATTGATTTCTAACATCTATATTCTTCAATTGTCTTGCAATTTTTTTACAGATTTCAATCTCCTAGGAGGAGCCTATCAAGTTCAAGACATCTCCTATAAATAGATGAAGAATTGAAGCAACACAACAAGAGAGAATACTACAACACAACAAGATACATTCAAGCAAACATCTTTGTTTTTCTTTGTTATTATTCTTGTTGTAATTTACCTAGATTATGACTTTCACATCTTGAGGTCTAGGATTATTTCTTGATTACACTTGCACTCAAAATTGTATTATTCATTATCGAGTTGTAATCTTGAATTTGTGGTCATCATTCAACACAAGATATCCTTGTGAGTGTTCTTGTGGTAAGAACACACTTGGATGATCTAGGTGATAGGTGCAAGAAGATTGTGGTGATCTTCTTATTGAAGAGTGTGGTGCTCTTTGAGGTGTTGAAGAATTTGGTATTCTTCAAGTTGGAAGATTGTGGTAATCTTCACAAGGTGCCGTTGAGGATTGTGATAATCTTGAAGTGAGATTGTGGTAATCTCCAAAGAGGTGTTGTAAGGTGTTGTTGTATTAATTGTGGTAATTAATAAAACTTCTTTTTCCTTTTCAAATCCATCCCGGAGATACTGGGGTGGTAGTAGATTAGACCCTAGGTGGGTTGAACTACTATAAATCTACGCGTGTTATTTACTTCCCGCATCTTCATTCTTGTCTTGGCTTGTTTGATTCGGAAAAGAGGGCATAATCAAGAAAATGGAGATAATCTATTCACCCCTCTAGATTATCATAGCCGCTTGGACTTACGAAAAATACTTAAGGAACATCTTGACCTTAAGTTGATTTCACCGTAAGTTTCTCCATACAAAGAAATCCGAGATTCTTAGTCAGAAACCATGGAGAAATAAAAAGAGGAAAGCCAAGACTTGTTATTAATTACAAAGGGATTAATAACATTTTGTAGTTCGACTGATATTATATCCCAAGTAGAGAATATCTGGTTAAGTGTATCAAAGGGCCAAGATATTCTCAAAGTTCGATTGTAAGTCCGGATTCTACCGTTAAGATGGAGGAAGAAAGTAAGAAGTTCACAGCTTTCTCCACACCACAAGGACACTATATTTGGAATGCGATGCCTATGGGATTGACAAACACACCCCAGATATATCAATGAAAGATGGATAATCTCTTCAAAGATTATTTTAGTTTCATGTCCGTATACATCGATGACATTCTTATCGCATCAAAGAACATGAAGGAGCATCTCAAACATTTGGAAATATTTTCAGATGTTTGCCACAAGGAAGGATTAATGCTTTCAGAAAAGAAAGCAGTGATTGCTACAAGACATATTGAATTCCTCGAAATTGAAATCGATGAATCTGTAATCATCCTACAGAGCCATATTGTGGAAAAGATACAAGGATTTCCAGATATACTAAAGGACAAGAAGCAGCTTCAGAGTTTCCTTGGAGTTGTTAATTTTGATGGAATGTTCATAAACAATCTAGCACATTACAGGAAGGTGGTTAGCCCATTGCTCAAAAAAGATGCCACATTCAAATGGGAAGATGAACATCAAGAAGGAATAAAACATCTTAAAGAAGTTTGCAAAAAGCTTCCAATACTTGCAATTCCACGAGATGAAGATGAACTGGTTCTTTATACAGACGCCAATGACTATTGGTGGGTAGCGGTTCTTACAAAAGCCACACCAAACGGTGAAGTGCCATGCAGATATTGCAGTGGTCTTTTTATAGACAGTGAAGCAAATAGATGGTATATCAACGAGAAAGAATTCTTCGCAGTCAGAAAGACTTTCAAAAAATGGCCTCTATTTTTATTGGCTAAAAAGTTTACTTTCAAAATTGATAATTCAAGTGTTAAGGCTTTTAAAAAAATAAAATTGAATCAAAACCGAAAAGGTTAGATTACTTAGATGGCAAGTGAATGTCAATATTATGATTATGATATTGTCATTATAAATCTCATGAAAATATTATTCCGATTTTTTGACACGAGATGGAAGGACGCGCGTTCGATTTGAGGTCCTTTACATGAGTAAGACATCTCAGGGAAAACCTGGAGAGTCTAGAACGAGATTTTGGGATATTATGTCTCAATGCGTAAGTTGTTGGACGACTTCAACAGCCGACCGTAAATCTATTTCTAGTCAAATACGAACATGTCGGTTCGCTCAAGGACAATTGTTCTTAGCGCCGCAAGGGCCTCTCCTCAGGCCGCATCTCCTACGATGCAAAAAGGGGCGAATAGAGAACGGGGCTCTTAACCCGGAGGTTATGGATTCAAGTACCATAATCACAAGTGTTATAAGTGATGCATCCCCCGAGGGTGTACAAATCAGAATGAATGTTGAAGCTCCTGTCACAACCCGAGTCTTCAAGCCAACCCAGCACCTCTGGGGTAAAAGAGGGAGAGTTGAATCTTAGGCCTTAGACAGGCAAATCTAAGTTTCAAACTGACGAGATTAAGATTTCTCCAATGCAGGTTTATCAACAACAATGAGAGAAATTAGTTACAAGGAGAGGTATTAACCTTAAAAATCAATGGTTGATATTTCGTGCAAGTATCCCGAGTTTGGATGAAACCAGGAAGTCATCCAAATGAAGTACAAGAATGGTATACTTTTGGAGCTTTAGCTTCAATTTATACTGTATCACCCGGATTCCCAAAATTTCAAAATTACCGAAATGGATTGGGGAAGTAGTTTATGAGACTTGGGCCAACAATCCACATTTTACTAGAGGAGATATTCTGGAACTATATTTTATCAGTGCAACTCCCGAACCAACAAAGAAAGGCTTTAATGAAGCTTTTCATTTCATCAAGCTAAGAAGACCGAATGGAAATGCTTTAAAATATATAAAAGCAGCTTCACCGGAAGAAGTACCAGTGTTAGTAGGAGCAATTTCTGAAGATGAAGCTTCTACAAGGAGAGCATGGGGACTTTGGGTTTGTCTAACTGAAATGGACAAAGTCAAATATCCATTCAAGTTTTTCCAGAATTCAGCAAATGGATCTTTCCTTTCGAATTCGATGACTGGATCAACAATAGGATTTGTAGAGGAGCTTTTCGAGATAAAAAGAAGAATTCTCTGGGAGAACAATATTCTGGCTAGCAAAGAAACCTACCGGAAATTCTGTAACATGGCGCATGTTGGCCGTTGGATTGATCGAATCACAAGATGCATGCCCGAACAGAAGGAACCCGAGTTTGGGAAAGGTTTCCACCCAAACCCGACCGACAAGACCATGCAGCTGGAAAGGACAAGGGCCCAGCTCACAAAACGCATTATCCTCGAGGACCACGTAAACCAAATTTTTAAAAGATTCCCCGACAAACATCACATGGGCTGAGTCACTTGGAAAGAAAAGAAAAAACAGCTGGCGAAGCAATAATGTAGGATATGACGTAAGTAGTGACGTCATAAATATCAACAAGATTTGGAGTCCGCCTTTCAAGTCCGGATTCAAGTCTATAAAAGCCGAGAGTTGAAGGAAGCTGGGGACATCGAACATTTTCCTTAGTTTTCTTATAATAAAGTCTGAGAGAATAAATTGTAATGTTTTGAGTGTTTTATTTTCAAGTTTTTATGTGTTTTCGAGTGCAAGCCTCATCTATGAGAGGCTAAACCTGTATTCTCCTCCCAAAAGGAGATTACTAATGTATTAAATATTTCTATAAGTTCTTAATAAAAAAGAGGCGTTCTGCTTCAACATGTGTTCATAATGTACTGTTGATTCATCCCGTTTAAGAATTACTTATACGCCTGGAGTAGGAAACGAACCAAGGTTGTGCTGAAAAGTTGCTGAAGGAGTCGGATAACTTGCAGATCATCTTCCTTGAGGGTTGAAGTTGAACAGTGAGGAGTTGTTTGTCAAAAGATCTGGGGGCAATAATTTTCCGACTGGTGGTGTTGCGAGCCATCTCACTCGGTGCTGTTTCGGTCAAACAAGGTATGAATTTTAAGGGATTTATTAATTTTACGGAAGCATGTTGGGCCTGATATGGTCGTAATGGACTATATCCAATCTTAAAATCAAAAGACCCAGTTTAGTTCTCATACATAGATTAATCCGAGAACAAAATATTTTGGAGTAAAATTTATACTGATTAGATTATATGATAATTTTATAAATTCAGGGGTCATATGCAACAATTAGTTGGATTTCTGAAACTATTTAATGTTATTCACAACATTATAGGGGCAAAATTGTCAATAGATGGTAACGCGCAAAAATATTCATAGTCCAGGAGGCATAGTGAACCAAAATGAAGTCTAGAAGGCAAAGTGTAAAAACAGGCAAAGTTTGGAGGGTAAAAAGTATTTAACTCTTACAAAAACTACCCTTGATGTTAGGCCAATTATTCACTGTTTTATTCAGTGTTTTTTTTATTAATCCCCATCTGCAGAGACTGAGTGAACAGCAAAGAAAAAGAGAAAAGGCAAACAAGTACCCTCATCACCTCGCTCGCAAAGGATATGCTAGATTGGAACAAGACATAGTAAGCATTTATTTAATTGTCATATTCAGTTAATTGCTTTCTCATTAAGTTTTTTGAATCTGCAAGCTTATATTTATTTCTGTAGGCTATTGCATATATTTAATCATTTCTTATTACTTGTAGGAAAGTGAATTATGTGATGATGAAGATATAAATAGAGTTGACCTTTGGAAAATGAGTAGATGCAACAAGAACGGGGAATTTGAAGGTGATGAATTGCAAAAAACAGTGAAAAGGATAGTAAGCAAACACATTTTTTAGATATACATTTTGTTATTTGACATGAAATTGTATGACAAGAAACCATATTTCGATCATGACTTCTTTATTAATGTGAATGTGACAGAATATCTGATAGCACAAAAGAAGGAGGCAAAGCTTGTGTTTAAGAAACCAAAGGAAGATCTCCTCATCTCTGCACTAAATTCTGAAGAACATTTTGGACGTGTGAGGGGAATTGGAGGAAGTGTCACACCGTCTGTTTACTTTGGTGTTGCTCAAGGCAGGAGGGTAGTTGACCATGATATCTATATTACACAATCGAAAAAGTCGATAGAGACAAGGAAAAAAGTTTCTAAATGTGAATTAAGACTACAAAATGTGGAAGCATTGTTGTATAGTGTTCATAAAAAAGTAAACATTGAGTACGAGGCGAAAGCTAGTTGCACAGTGAAATCTCAGTGTGATGTCATCAAAGATGAACTTGAATGTGAGAAGAGTTTGTCGAATGATGAGAAGTTACATGACCATGTCATCAACAAGAAGGTCCTCGAGTTAAATGTAAAGATGAATATAACACATTTATTGGTTTTAATGAGTCTTAAATATGCTTTCGAACTTCTCCTTTTGCTCACATATCGGGGCAAAAGCAGGTTGCATTGTCGTTGGAATCGAAGAATGATATTACAAAGATATGGGACAATTATCTCTGTCACAATGGACTTGCTAGCTTTCTTGGTGGAATTCCAGCGCCACCGCCTGCATGTGTGTCTCGATTGACCACGCAATAGAAGAAAATTCCTTGTTACTTGTGCAAATCCTAGGTACTTGTGATAGTATTGGTGATGCAATTGGCATCGCCATGTAGCTTGGCGAAAGCATTTGATTCATATGCAAGATGAGGTAAATGTGACATTATATATCTGTTTAAATTATCAAATTTTTGACATTCCTAATATTTTCTAAATTAACTGCACTTTCAATTATTAGGTGCCTATTAAGAAGAACAAAGTTGACAAAAAACTGGAAAAAAAAGATCAAGTTCTTGATTTCATCTATATGCCAAAAATGTTTGCTATCTTATCCGGTTATTCAAAAGGCGTTCTTACCCGTGGGCGTGGTCTCGATGCAAGAGTTAGAAAAGGATATGTTTGGTCATAGTTGCAAACTATATGTCTTCCAGACGACGTTACTCCATTCTCATTGTGCTGAAGCCAATTTTTGGCAATTGTATTGTTGCGTACATCTGGTAAGTTAGGGAGTATAGTTAGATTTGTACTGTTTTTTCCTATCAACTAGCATTGACACATTTTATTTTATCCTCTTTTTGGTAGGTATTTATATAAATTGTTAAAGAAAGAAAATGCTCCGGATTACAAATTTGTGAATCCATGTGAAGTAGCATGTGGCATTGACAAATACATCACGGCACCAGGAGACTTTGGACCAAAGAGCACGTTTTTTAGCAAACAGATTGCTTGATACCTCACCAAAACATACCTCACCAAAACAACTAATAATCATGTCATGTAATGTGGGGTGAGTAAGCTTTAAATTATGTTTATTAAGAACTTGATAGTTAGTACTTTGTTGAATTATGAAAATTAATTTGAAAATTGAATCTGAGAATTTAATCTGAAAATTGAATTATGTCTATTGAAAATTACTTTGTGTTGTGTGTATATCAGGTGAAGTGCCTTTATATAGCCTCAAGTGGTGAAAAGAAAGTTATGATAGAAAAACAATCTAAAATTATGGCCTCTGGTTTAACAACTTTTGTTAGATTAATTGAGATAGGTATTTGGTGCTTCTTTTTTTTGAAGTATAAAAGTATTAGTGGACAACCAAGAATCTGGATGTTTTGGAAAATTTAACCTTTGCACATATCCTAGTTACTATTACTAACAAGATTGCTAACAAATTTGATTACTTGTAATAAAATAACATCACAATTAAAACATCTTATTACGTCAAAAACTGCATAATGGATGTAACAAGCTCAAACATAGTGAAATTTGTTTGATTTACCTGTTCATTCTTAAGGGAAAACTTTATCCAAATATAATCAGATTCTGTCTAAGATTGCCTAATTTTATAGCCTCTATTTTTAACTTTTTGTATAAATCTCGTCAGAAAGAAAACTAAAATCTTATATTAAATCTATATAATGAACTATTCACATATTCTTGAAATGTTTTTAGGATTGCAATAACATAAGAATCTTTCTGCCTTTTTTCATAATGCTTTTAATAATTATATGTGTTGTTCACAAATGAAGAAGGAAGACAGAATAATTATATGTGTTGTTCACATTGAACATTGGATTCGATGGTGATAGACCCTTACAATGATGATGTTGGTTACATGGATCCTCTTGTCATCAGATGCGTGATCCTCGACCGAAATATGTTGTCAATACGTAAGTTATTTATAGTATTTCAAAATTTCCAAAGCAGATAGTATTTCTTTTCTCACTATCATATATAGTTTGTATGCATGGCCTTAGCGCTATTTAATTCCAAGAAGGGACGAAGAGGAAAGAAACTTCCTCTATGGGAAATTGTCAAGGTATGTCATAGTCATTAATTAGCATGTATTGCTTGTATTTGGATCAGTAATTATAGGAACCTCGACAACTGGATGAGAAGCAATGTGGCTTTTATGTCATGTGGTTCATGAGAGACATAATATTTCAGAAAATTGCAACCATTGACAAGTCTTCGTTACAATCATTGGTAATAAAAACCTCACTTCCGTATTGCATGTTTCAAATAGCTTGAGATGATCTATCACCTGGTTTTTATTAACAAATATCCATGTGTTTTGTTAATAGAAATCAAAGGGTGAGTACTCCGCCGAAGAAATCGATGAAGTGCGTAATGAGTGAGCATAATGCTTGCTAGGATTATGTTTTACTCAGTATTGCCTCTAGTATTGTTGAATAGTTAAAATTGTTATATGGATTTATTTCGAGTTTTTTAATATGTATCTCTTTAAAATTTGAATTACTTCCTGCTTTTGAGTTATAATTTTTTAATTTTATTTTGCAGGTAATCAGAAGGTATACTTGTTAGTTGTACGTTTTGTACTCCTGGATGATTCAACTCATTCAAATTTTGTATGAAGGATGAGAAGTTAGTAAATTTGGAGTCTTTTGATGCCTTCTTTAAAATACTGGAAAACTAGATATTATTAGATCCTTTTGAAATTGGTATATTTGTATGCGTATTGTATATATTGATCATGTGCTTATTCGGACTTGATATTGGTATATTGACCCTTTTGAAGTTGTGTAGTTAGTATGCGTTGTTTGGACTTGTTGATACTAGTGTTATCTTTTTGGAAATTATTTTGATGTAGATTGGATGAATTAACATTAATGATATGTTGTTTCTCGCTTTGATGTTTAATGGTGGATGGTTGTTACTTGCTTTTATGGTGAGATTGTTGTTTCTTGCTTTGTGAGGGAGATGATTGTTGATGCAAAACCATTTTAATAAAATGGCGGCAATTTTTTTAAATTAAAAACCAACTTTGTTTAGAATATTCGACATCGGTTTTAAACTAACATTAAAACAAATAAACATGTGTTTTTAAATGTGAATGACATTGGTTTATGGCGTTTTATAAAGGCTTAACACATCGGTTTCTAACCGATTTTGTTCCTAACAAAATCGATGTTCAACCCAAAACTATAACATCAATTTTGTTAGAAACAAAATCGGTTACAAACTGATGTGTTAAGCTCTTATAACATCGATTCTCAACCGATCTAAAAGATAGTCAACAACATCGATCAAAAAATGATGATGCTTCAAAAAAGCTATCGACGTTAAGTTAACAACATTGGTTGGAAAACAATGTCTTTTTGATATAACAACATCGCTTTTTATATGCTTAAAACCAATGTTGAATAAGCATACATTTAACATCACCAATTAAGACATCGGTCAATTTTCACATAGACATCGGCTAAAAACCGATGTCTATGACCGCTTTTTCTTGTAGTGCACTTTGTGCCATATCGCACAATTTCTATTCACTCTTCTTTGAATTGATTGTACTTCTTTAATATTACTACATTTCTTAATTTGTTTACCAATTGCAAGTGTAATACACTATGTATTACTAAGTATAAAGCAAATAACATGCTTGACAATATTTAAATACTTCAAAATATTTACAAGATATACTATAATCAAAGTGTACAACAATTGAAGTGTACTACAATCTCTACTATATCTATATATTTGACGAGCCATCATTTTCCTCACTGGGATCTTTCCCGCACCCGAGTCTTCCTAATCTTCTTTGTCATGCAAGCAATAATGGTAAACAATGCGAGAGGTTCACAAATGGTGTTATCGGCCTACACATAACACTCTTTCGCCGGGCGCAATAACAAGCTCCCACTTGCGATGCACGGGTCAAGTTGTGGACAATCATAGTAGAAGCCAACTTGCACCTACAACCGTTGGAAGGATGCAATGGAGTGGATGTGTGGAGGCGACTCATTATATCGGTGACATATAGAGTCGTACAAAATCACTCCTCGCTTTATGAAGATCTAACCTACTGACGACAAAATGTCCGAGAAAAATTGGAGATCATCAACACCGAGGAAAAACAAATCATTAATTAATCTAATAATTGTAAAGAAAAAAACATAAATTACCAAAAAAAAACATTAAAGTGTACCTGCGAACTCCACTCCATGCACCAGATTACCCCACCTATAGTTCCCGCTAGACAAAATGAATTAACTCATTTAGCTCCCCGTCAGAGAAATGCTCTCCATGGTCAACGTGTCATATATTGTGCCCTCATGTAGGTCCCAAGGGGTGATGTGTAATGTTTAGAAGGGGGGTTGAATAAATTTTACCAACGTTTTGATTTTAGTCCTTTTCAAATATATTCCAAGTTAACTCAAATCAGCTAAGTCCTTGAGGACAACCTAGGTTGGCTTACACAACAAAGTTACCTACTTAACAGAGTCGGCTGAGCTGTTGATAGTATAACTTAGTCGTTTTCAGCTTACACTTAGAAATGTAGTTGATTTGGTTTTGTTAGCGGAAGACTTTTCACCCTTATAGTTTTAAGCAGGTTTTTCCACACTTCTTTTGGCAATGGTTATTTGCAGCAGACTTAAGCAAGTTTAACTTATCAGCAGATATAAAATAAAGCAAGAAATAAAGTATGCTAAAAAGCAAATAGACACAAGCAACTTTTGTAGTGGTTCGAGGATGGGGTAATTCCTCTAGTCCGCTCTTCTCCAACTCCTGGAGAAATCCACTAAGGAACTTGACTTGGTTACAAAGCAGTTATACAATCCGAGTCAACTTTGCTCACACAGTCTGCTGCTCTTGGGACTCAGCTTCTTCACAAGATAGTTGAGCTATTACTTTAGCCTCCTTCAAACCTTTGGACTTGATCATGTAGCCCTTCAACAGTTCAAAGCACCGGTCGACCAAACCTCACCGCTTCTCCTTCAACCTTGGAGAGTAGACCCTTTTGTTCTTGAAAAACAGCTTTTTCCTCTTCAATCGATGAAGTAGTCTTTCCTTAATCGAGAGTGTTGGATTGATTTCCTTTGAAGTTGTGCTTGAGGAATTCTTTGAAAAGCTTGAGAGTTGTTTGCAGGTTTATTGCTTATATGCTTGTTTGTAGATTGGGTAACCTTCTCTCACTTGCTTCCTCAGCCTTTTATAGTGCACATTTGGAAATATGTCCGTTGAAGAGATAAACATAATTTTCAAATCACACTTTGTAGGATGTTGGCTTGTCTTGTCTTGCAACATTGATGGAGATCGTACCATGAATTAACTGCTCTACAGCCTTTCCTTAATCTCTGCAGGTTTTCATGTACATCTCATTGGTTCCTTGCTTTTTGCACTCTTTCAGCAAAATAGCTTTATTGCTTGCAGCCTGACACATGTCTATTTCCAGTAAAACCTTGACTTATCTTGACAACGGATCTCTTTCAGCTTTCTTCAAGTCTTGTCTGCTGCATACCCCTTTGACATTTGATTCCAATCATTTTGGAATGACATAGTTGTCAGTAAGCTGATTGAGACAGCTTTTCTGTCACTTGACTGAGTCTTCACTTCACTTCACTTAGCTGCCACTCAGCTGAGTCTTTACTTCAATCTTCAGTCGAGTCTTGTAATCTTCAACTTGGCTAACTTCAACTCAGCTCATACACCCCTATCTATTATAGGTTGAATTAAATAGAAAATGGGGTGACAACTTCCTAATCTAAGTTTTACATGGTATCATCAAAATCTATACATAAATTTTTCCAACAATTTCTCCATTTTTGATGATGCAAATAATAAAGAATGATTGTGTAATATGTCATTTTATTGAACATATCATTCTTTGCACTTTACAACGCTTTTTACAATGTATCATCCAATACAAGGTATCGAGCTTTATGCACATATGACATCATTACATGTATCGAGCATCTAAAGTTTGTATCTAAGCAATTTTGTATAACAAGGTATGCACAAAGATACTTACAAATATGTGTATTTACATCTAAGTAAAATACAAAGATGAAGGGGTTCAACTGCCTTCAACGCCTCGCTACTTCCTTCTTCTCTCATCCTCTTCACTCTTCTCATCCTCTTCACTCTTCTCTACGATCCTCTTCAGCTCTTCTTCTTCTTATTCTATCTTCTTCTTCCCCTCTTTTTATTTTCATAGGCTCTCTTGGCAACTCGGGTGATCCCTTCTCCCGCCTTTCTTCCCATTCTTTATCGAGCCTGATGTTCTCCTCTTCTTGCATCCTTCCGGCTTCTTCATTCCTTCTTTCCAAGATAATGTTAGCTAAAGTATCCAAATTTTGCCAAAGAGTTTATCCTTTTCTTCCGTGGATCTACATACCTCGAACGTCTTTTAGGTCTTTTGTTGTGATGGAGTACCTTTGCTCTTCCACCACTCGCCAAACCTTCCCCTTCCTCTTTATGGCTCGCTTCTTTCTCTTGAGTGTATCAGACGGGTGCCTTAGTAGTCTCACGACTACTTGAACTCGATGCCTTTCACCGATTTGCACAAATCTAATCCTTTTTCCCCAATACGCATCCCATGCCCGAGGTAGAGTCATATTCTTGAAAAATCCCTCCGATGCTGTAGTTTGAAATTCCTCTAAGGATCTTGGCTCGATCCCCGCATCGTGAGTTAGCTCACGAGGGGGTTTCACAACCTGGAAATCCTTTAGAAGTCCAGTTGGGGCCTTCAAACTTCGCTTATGCTCTCTATCGTGCCTTGCTACTTTTCAACAACTTTTTCAAACTCGCTTCAATGAACTCTCGAGTTTTCTTGAAAGCCAAATCAACTTTCTCATGTACAGCATTTTTTTGCGGCAGCTGACAGAGGATAGATGTTGTTACATTTCCTTGTTGAGGGGCTTGAGCAAGCATGATTTTCAAGGGTGGCTTTTTCATTTCACTACCTTCCCCTTGTTGTTTGCTTTCCCCTTACTTCCACCTTCTTTATTTCCTTCCCACTTTTTGGCATCATCACCAAGGGGTAGAGTCAATCGAGTGAATACTCCTCCCAGTAGATGAAGCTTCTTGTTGGTTATGTTTATTTTATCATGACTCTCGGAGTGTTCTATTCTCAACTCGGATCGCAGTGCTTTTGTTTTAGCCGCCATCGCCTTCATTTCCGCTTTGGAGCATCATAATCTCTGCACGCATGTTGGCCTCTCGTCTTTTGAAGTTCTCGCTTATGTTGTGCTTTCAAAGAACTCCATATCACTCTTATGTGATTGATCCATCCAAGATATGATCCATCCGTCTCTGCTAGAATTTGGCATTTTTTAAGCTCCATATCACCATCTTGGCGAATAAGGATTTGAAATACGAATCGCTTCACGCCTTTAGTCTTTTGCCTATCCTATCCATTCCCGATTCTCAAAACCGTGCCTCTGATATCTCCCCGTGATGTTGGAATCTCTATTGTCTAGTTGGTTGAGTGTCGCGAATCCTTTTTCCTTATTCTCTATTTTATTACATATGGCCTTGAAGGATTTTTGGAAGTCCGCCGATCATGGGAGTGCTCTTTTTGCCACACAACATCAAAATTGAAACCAATCGGCACCATTGTGTTGTCGCAAGAGTTCCAAGTTCTTCAACCTGGGCTGACATGGTACTTAGACTTTCAAGAGCCGACTTTGCTTCCAAGTGACATGAGCCTCGAAAGGAAATAATTAGCGAATACATCCTCGGGAAAAATAGGTATCTCCACTCCTTCTTCTTCCTGAGCCTTACCATTTTTCTTCGTGAAGTTCTTCACTCTTTTTGTGCCTCGGGATGTCTCAAATAATCATCGACATCTTGTGCAACTATGTTAGCCTCTTTGAAAATGATTGACCCTCGCTGTCTTAACAACTTCATTGGCATAAGTAGATTCTTTCATTGCTGAAGACGAATCCTAAACTTGATTAGAGCAACTTTGTCACCAGGAGGTGCCATCAACCAATGTAAAATTGATAGGCAACTTTGTCACTAGCTTGCCTCCTTTTCGCCATTCAAGTGTCCTCTGTTGATTTTATAATGGGATTGACTCGGCTTCATCGCCTTCCCAAGAACTCTACATCAACATGTTCTTGAGAGTCATGAAAACACCTATATCTCCTTTTTCATTGATTCTTCCCGAGGGGCATGCACATGTTCTTCACTTTTCTTACCCAGGGAAGTTTCAACCTCCTCCGGGCCTTCATTACCCTCATCAAGATAACCACCGATGGGCCTTCACCATCCCTTTTGCGCCTCAACCGCAGATGGTCTTCTATATTTATCCCTTTAGCAGAACTGAGTCCGCTTTGGGGTCTTCAATGGCATCCGTTGGAGTCTCAACTCCTGGATTGCACTTTCGAGCCAAGAGTCTCAACTCCCATGGCTTCACTTCCAACTTTTGCCTCAAGCATAGTAGATTCATCTACCTGCATGGCAAGGGCTGCAGATTTCAAAGAGACAATCGAAACCATCCGAGCCTCATCAACCCCACTCGTTGTACATAGATAGACTCACCTTCGCCGCAAACTTCTTTTAGGTGTTGTCTCCCACAACCTCTTCTAACCCGACTATGGTGGTTTGAGTTTCCCCCGCTCTGGTGCACCGCTTGAGTCTCGAGTAGTGGGGTCACTCAAAACCCGAGACTCGGCTTCTTTTCCCATTGAGTGAGCAATGATAGGGTAGGTGTCTCAACACCTTCATTAGGGATAGGCTTGGCTAAGGTGCCTTCTTCTACTCCATCCTTAGTTTCATCGCCGCCTCCTGGTATTTTCATCCTTCGAGTGCACCGGGAAGTGGTAGATTAATCGCCTCATCATATCCAAAATATTTGGGCTAGGAGAGATCATAATTGAAGAGGACTCTTTTTGGCCCATTCGCATTGTTTCTCATGCAGCTCTTTGGATTTTTGGATAGCTTGCCTCGAATTTTCCATCCACCTGCAGAGCATGGTCTATTTCTTCCACATCACATCGCACGGGTGACTATTGGGCATGTTTTGGGAATTCTATGAGGAAATAGGTGTGAGGTTTGAGATATTCCTCAACAACCTTTGCCTTAGCCTTCTCATTTGCTATCTCCTCGTCCTTTTCTCGTATAGAATTGTGGAGCAAAAAGTCCCGGATCAGTGCGAATCGACAATAACGTTCCTTGAAAGCTTAGAAGCTCTTTTTTTTCTTTTATAAATTTAGGACTCAGCATTGATGCCTGGCATAACTAGTTTCAAGTTTCTCCGCATCCTCACTTTCTTGAATATCGGTGGTAAGCAAGAGACAACATCACAAGATCATCGCCCTCCTCCTATATAGCCGGGGAGCCCCTTTCCTCCTCGGTGGTTCTTGATCTTTTTGAAGGGAGCGGACATCTAACTCCCACCCTGGCCGGGTTGTGCTCACTTATTTTTCTTGATTGTCTCTCGACAATTGTCTCATCTATACTCCGCTCATCTCTACCAGCTTCTCTACTTCGCCAGTGGTCTCCTCACCACCTTTCTTTTTGCATAAACGAGTCTTCCTCGTGCCAGCTCCTTCACCACTGCGCCACTACCGCTGGCTTTTCTAAGGCGCAGATCTTCTCATCAATCTCCTTCTCTTGGTTTTAACCAATGGAACTGGGGTTCCACAACATCTCGCTCTTGCGGAAAGTCGATTCTCCCAACTTTAGTTTCTTTGCCGCACTGGCTTTCCCCATCGGCGAGCCGGCGTTCTTCTTCATAATCAGTACAAAGGTGCGGGGATTCGTTCTCGCCTCTTGGTCGCTAGTGGCGGTGTGGGGTCTTCCACTACGCAGGGCAAAAAGCGTGCGAGCCACTGCTGCGCAGTAGCCTTCTTCATCTTCTACATAGGCTTTCCGAGATGGAGACTTTTGCAAGAATGTGTTCTCGGATGTGGTCACCGACTCGCTTCTCTCTTGTCAAAGACTTCTTGCATGGGCTTACCTCTCGGCGAACGAGAGGTTAGACTCAACATTATCTTTTCACGTGGAAGGTTTCCCATTCCCTTTAGAGGAATGCCCTTTACCTCCATCAAAAATGGCCAATCACCAGTGCCATATCCCAAATAACTTACAAAATGACCAACATCACTTATGGTCTTGTTCATCACATTCTGGCAGATTCTGGAAGATAAACTCAAATTCACCACCCTTTTTCTTCCATAATAGCGACCATCACTATCGAACTTAGTCCTCGACAACCGATTGAAATTGCCAAACTTTATGTCAACATATTTGGATACTACGTCATGAGCTTGTGGTAATCCTCTTTGATGAGCAACTTCTTGTGGTAAATGTTTTTAGCGATGACATGCTTGACAATCTCCTTCCATGTCAGAAAGCAGTTAACGTCTTTTCTCCATGATCTCCTTCATCCCAAAAGAAGAAAGATGACGATTGGCGCCGAAATCCACAGGAGTTATCTTGATGTTAGTGATGTGGATAGAAAAACGGATTTGCTTCATCGTGAACCCGGCGTCACATAAAACATCGCCACCTCTTCCAGGTAGGTGTGTGAGTACTCCATCGTGAGAAACTTTTTCACATCGGATTTCTCCAACTTTTCAGCGATTTTCTTAGCAAGGGCTTTGTCAATACCTTGCTTCACCAACCCTTCAAAATCCACTGTGAGAACCAGAGCGATCTTCTCATAATAATCACTCACCGTCTAGGCTAACTCGACTGGCTTCTAGCCGTCTTGACTATTTCACTTGGCTGCAAAACGAAACTTTGTTGATTTCAATTCTCTCTTTGACCCATCGATTGAGTCTTCTCTCGAGCCTCCCAACTCAAAATTCAATCAATCCTAGCTCATTTTAAGCTCTTCAAACTTTGATTCACATAATGGCTTAGTGAATATATATCACCTAACCGCTTGTCGGTTGATATGTATTCCAAAGTGATATCTTTCTTCTCAACACGATCTCTTATAAAGTGATATTTGACATCAATGTGCTTGGTTCTTTAGTGCAATATTGATTCGAGTTATTGCAATAAAGACTTCAGATTATCACACATAATCGGAATTTCTTTTTCTTCTATGTCATAGTCTCTCAGTTGTTGTCTCGTCCATAACACTTGGGCACAACAGCTGCCTACAGCTATGCACTCTGCTTCAGCGGTGGATGTAGCTATTAAATTTTGTTTCTTGTTGAACCAAGAAACTAATCCATTTCCAAGAATTTGACAGATGCCTGATGTACTTTTTCTATCTACTCTACATCCAGCATAGTCTGAGTCTGAGTAACTAACTAGCTTGAATCCTCCATCCTTTGGATACCACATGACAACTTCTTGGCATTCCTTCAAATACCTTAGGATTCTCTTGGTTGCGCTCATATGACTCTCTTTTAGGTGCGATTGAAATCTAGCACATACACCTGCCAACAAAGGTGATGTAACTTGTTGTCAAATAGAGCAATGATCCAATAAAGGCTCTATCCGGTTTGATCTACATCTTTGCCATTTGCATCCATATCCATCTTGACCATGTATTCATGGAATCTTCATTGATGATTTCTCTTCCATACCAAACTTCTTCATTAAATCTCTCGGTATAATTGATTTGACTTATGAAGGTTCCATCCTTCATTTGCTTGACTTGAAGACCTAGAAAGAAAGTCGCCTTCTCCCATCATACTCATTTCAAACTTCCCCTTGCATGAGGTGTTTGAAAATTTGTCACACAACTCTTTGTTTGTGGATCCAAATATGATATCATCCAAATAAATTAAACAAGCAATATACTCTTCCCATCTTGAATCTTTTGAAGTGTGTCTATCAACCTTGCATTTGGTGAATCCATTGTCAATAAGAAATCGAGACAATGTATCATACCGGCTCTTGGTGATTGTTTTAATCCATACAATGCTCTCTTGAGCTTGTAGACTTTATATCCAATGCCGGTTTTACGCTCAAAACCTGGAGGTTTCTCTACATGACTTCTTCTTCGATGAGAATCCATCTACGAAGGATCCTATAACACCAAATGCAAGTTATCTCGGGTTCTTGAAGACTATGTAATTGAGTTCTTAAGTTCTTGTATTTGTTTATCATAGATTAGGTATTTATTTTCGTTGTTTTGAGTCGTTTTGATGTTTTGGAGGCCAAATAACCTTTAAGTTCGCGTCATAAGTTTATATTTTGAGTTTGGGACAAGCGGATCAAAGTCAAAGACAAAGTCGAGTTTCGACTTGAAGCACGGAAGCTTCATGAGTATACGCACGGCCCGCGGGTGCATCTATGTGAACAAAATATGGGTTTTGACTTGACGCACGGGGCGCTACCGCGTCCTATCACGCACGGCCATCAGTGCGGGTCGGGACTAGCAGGGTTTAGTATTTGAGCCATAATTTTATCTACATAATTGGTACCGGGTGATTCAAGTTGCTATGGAAAGATAAGAGTAAGGACTACAACTATTATGAAGACTCCAGAGCAGTTAACGAAAATCCCGACGCGTATTTTCGCCCACACGTGAATCTTATTTGCGATTGAGTTTCCTTTTTGGGTTTGGACTTCTTTTCCTTTCTAATTTGTTTAGGGTTTGCTTTGAGTTTGCATTTCATATATGTAAAACGTTTGTTTATTTTCATAACAACTTTGATATTGAATCTCGAATTGAGATTATTCTTCCAACCCAATCGGTTTTCAAAGAGCTTCAAGATTGTTCATGTTGTTGCGAATTCTAACTTATCAAACAAACTTCCGCATTTGTTTTGTGGCATCTACACATCAGGTTCCTTTTTGCTAAACAATGGTGTTCCTCTTTTTGAAGATCTTAAAACAATATATTTGCATTTGTTTTGTGTTCACATCATCGGTTGCCATCTACAAATCTATCCAAATCTTTTGTTTTTCATTTGTTTATCTATAAACCCTAGTTCTTCATTAGAAATTAAAGTTTTGCATAGAAAATGAGGGGTAAAAATACGATCACGCGTGTCTCAAAAATTAGGAAAATCGTTACAAACACTAGTCTTCAAATTTCATCTTATCAGGATTGTTTGTTTGCTCGATTTATGCTTTTGAAATCGATGGGTTTATAACGTCTAAGTGCGGACTTGGAGATTGTGAGTTGAGTGATACACGAGCATATACACGTGAGGGATGTGAATCAAACATGTCCGAGGAAAACCGAAACCGATGTTTTGGAAGTAATAAATTGGATATGGAGGCAATCGGCAAACCAAGTAAAGAAAATAATGATCAAGGCAAATGAAGATCCCCGAGAGAGGAGCCGAGAATGGAGGAGCATGTTACTAGTGGCGCGGAGGCTGGAGGTTCGAATGAGAATGGGCGGATGAGATGGATGATTTTGATTGTCCCAAGGGAGCAATTTTACGATTCGAGGCAGGTCGGCGCGAAATAAAGGTGATATGGGACGTGAGGATGGCAATTTGAGTAACATGAAAATGCAAATCTCCTCGTTCTAGGGAAAAGAGTGATCCGGATGCCTAATTAGATGGGGAGGAGGAAAATGGAGAATGTGTTTAATCGATGGATGCCTATTTGGATTGGGAGAGAAAATCGAGAATTTGTTTGATTTCCAAAATTATTAGAATTGAAAAAGGTGAAATTGGCATCAAGCGGGTTCTGGATTACGCAAGTGTGTGTGGGATCAATTAATGGTCTCAAGGAGGAAGCGGTGAATGGCCTATTTCCACACGGAGGAGATGAGGAGTTTGATGCGGCGTCGTTACATTCCAAATCATTATTACGGAGAGGCGTCTATCAAGGATTGCGTAGGTTGACACGGGGGTCGGGCGTAGAGGATTATCATAAAGAGATGGAGATGTTGATGTTGAGGGCTAATATCGAGGAGAAACGAGGAGGTTACTATGGCGACGTTTATGTGGGATTGAATACTCTATGCAGATCTTAGTCAAACTTTATCATTGTGTTGATCTTGAGAGATGGTGCACATGGCGGTCAAAATTGAGCAAAGAATAAGATGAGGTTTTACGGCAAAATCCCAACACTGACCCGATTGGGGTTGAATGTGACGATGGATGATGCGTGTTTTTCATAACGGCCAGAAGTTGTGGAGAAGCAAGACAAATCGGACATACGCACAACCATCCGTAAATTTGATCCTTCTACTTCACGCCTTTAGGAATATTGAGTGTTTTAAATATAAGCGCAGGAGAGGTCATGAGTATTGAATATGCGAGATAGAAGTAATGGTGATTCGGACTAATGGTGATGTAGAGTCAAAGATGAGGATGAGCAGTTATAGTGATATGCCGGGTAGAGGAGGTTACGAGTAGTTAAGTAGGTGAGAAATGTGTTATCACTTGTGTCACGTGTAATTATGAGTATTGAGCGAAATTGGTGATCATGACGAGGAAATATTTTTCACCAGAAGCAGTTAAGGATAAAGTGTGTAGTATGATCATTGATGGAGGTTGTTGTACAAGCGTGGCTAATCACAAAGTGTGGTGAAAAGAAGTTGGAGATTCCTACAACTTGAACATCAGAAGCCGTATAACCTCTGATGGTTCAATGATTGTGGTGGTAGCGAGTTAATAAAAGAGTGCTAGTGTCTTTTCAGATTGGGGGTTATAAGGATGATATATTATGTAATGTGGTACCAATGCGTCTTTTCATATTTTTTTGGGTAGGCCATGGCAGTTTGATTGGCGAGTGTTGCATGATGGATATACTAATTTCTATATTTTTGAGCATGAGAGGAGAAAGTTCATACTTTCATCTCTTACACCTGAAATGATCATGTGAGGATAAGTGTTTGTGAGTCAAAAGAAAAGAGTGTTCGCAAGTGAGCAAAAGAATAAAATAAAAGCCGAGAAAAATGAGAGCTTGAGTGAAAATAAAAATAGAGAGCTTGGAAATTGGCCAAGGGTGGTTTGAGATTCGAGAGATGGCCAAGAAAAGGAGAGTACAAATTTCGAGTGGGCCAAAAATATGGTGGAAAATGCCAATGAGGTAAAACAAGAGAAAAGATTTGTGCTTGTGATTAAAATGAGAGACATTAGGCATGAGTGTTTGAATGCTAACATATCTAACAATATTTTGCCTAGTTCTATTGTTTCTCATGTGGATTTGGGCAACCTGGATGAATGTGCATGTCGTTTAACATTTGATCCGGGTGGATTGATATAACTTTTCAACCTTTAGGGGTCAACGTTAGGATTCGGGACGAATCCCTTTCAAGAGGAGGGAATGATGAGAATCAATCTATGAAGGATCCAGGCAACACCAAATGCAAGTTATCTCGAGTTCTTGAAGATCGTGTAATTGAGTTCTTGATTTCTTGTATTTGTTTATCATAGATTAGGTATTTATATTCGTTGTTTTGAGTCGTTTTGATGTTGTGGAGGCCAAATAAAACCTTAAGGTCGCATCTTAAGTTTATATTTCGAGTTTGGGAAGAGCAGGGTCAAAGTCAAAGACAAAGTCAAGACAAAGTCGAGGATTTTGACTTGACGCACGGCAGCCCATGCGTATACACGCAGCCCGTTTGTTGATGAACGAAAATAGGGCTTTGACTTGGCCACGGCCAGCCGTGCCTATACGCATGGCCCGTGCGGGTCAAGACTAAAGCGAGGTTTAGTATTTGGGTCATAACGTTCTCTACAAAATTGGTATCTGATTCAAGTTGATATGGAAAGATAAGAGAAAGGATACAACTATTATGAAGACTCCAAGAACATATTCGAAAATCCTGGATGCGTATTTTCGCCCATACGTGAATCTTGATCATGATTGAGTTTCTTTTTGGGTTTGGACTTCTTTTCCTTTCTAGTTTGTTTAGGGTTTTTTGAGTTTGTTTATATAATAAAAGGCATTTGTTTATTTTCATAACTACTTTGATATTGAATATTGAATTAAGATTATTCTCTCCAACCCTTTGGGTTTTTCAGAAGAGCTTCAGTTGTTCATCTTGCACAATCGACTTATCAAACAAACTTCCGCATTTGTTTGTGGCGCCTACACATACCGAGATTCCCGGGTTTGCTAAGCAATGGGTTGAGGTTTCCCGACCATCTTTAACCGAACTAGTGAAGATCTCTGGGTTAACAACATATTGTTGTTGGAGTCGTATGCACGATTGTTGTTGTGGTTCACATCGCTTTTTAATTAGAGCCATCTAAACGAGGTTAAATCTATCCTTGTTTCCTTTTATCTTTTGTTTTTCAGATTTTCTTTTATCTATAAACCTCTAGTTCTTCGGCGGTTACCAAAAAAATAAATTAAAATTAAAAAAAAAAAACAAAAGTCAAAAATAAAACATCGCGGGTAAATAATCGCAATCGCGTGCACGAAAAACAAAAAAAAAGAAAAAAATCAAAAATTTTGGAAAATCGGGAATTACAAAACACTAGTCTTCAAATTTCATCTTATCAAGATTCGTTGTTTGCTTGGCGATTGTCTTGGTTGTTGAGACGCACTTGCGATTGATCGATTAGTTTATATTTGTGACAGAGTCGCGTACTGGAGATTGTGAGTTGAGTGATACACGAGCGTATACGCGTGAGGGAGTGAATCAAACATGTCCGAGAAAACCGACAATCGTGATTTAGGGTAATAAATAGGATATGTAGGCAATTGCAAACCTCGTAAAGAAAATAATGATCGAGATGTACGGGGATCCTATAGAGGAGTCGAGAATATGAGCATGTTACTAGTGGCGCGGAGGCCTGGAGGTTGAATCGGGAGGAATGGGCAGATGAGATGGATGATTTTGATTCCAAGGAGCAATATTACACCGGGGCGAGGTCGGCGCGAAATAGGGGTGATATGGGACGTGAGGATGGCAATTTGAGGAACATGAAAATGCAAATCCCTCGCTTCAGGGGAAAGAGTGATCCTGACGCCTAATTTGATTGGGAGAGGAAAATCGAAAATGTGTTTGATTGATCCTGACGCCTATTTGGATAGGGAGGAAAATCGAGAATGTTTTTGATTGCCAAAATTACTCCAAATTGAAAAAGGTGAAATTGGCATCAACCGAATTCTGGACACGCAAGTGTGTGGTGATCAATTAATGGTCTTAAGGATGAGCTGGCGAGTGGCCCGTTTCCACATGGTATGAGATGAGGAGTTTGATGCGACGTTGTTTTGTTCTAAATCATTATTACAAGAGGCGTCTATCGTGAGGTTGCGAGAGGTTGACACAGGTCAAAGAGCGTAGAGGATTATCATAAATGGAAATGGAGATTGATGAGGCCAATATCGAGGAGGATTAGGAGGTTACTATGGCGAGATTTATCGCGGATTGAATACTCCTATAGTAGATGTCGTCGACTTACATCATTGTGTTGATCTTGAGGAGATGGTGCACATGGCATCAAAATTGAGCAGAAGACTCAAGAGGAGGGTTTTACACAAAGCAAAGTCCCAACACTAGACCGATTGGGTTCGAATACTCCGACGATGGATAATGCGTGTTTTTCACAATAGCCCAATGTTGTGGAGAAGCAAGACATACTCGGACAAGGCAAAACCATAAGGTAAATTTGATCCTTCTACTTCATGCACTAGATATTAGTGTTTTAAATGTCATGGGAGGGGGTCATAGAGCTAGTGAATGTCCGAATAGAAGAGTGATGGTGATTCGGCTAATGGTGATGTAGAGTCCAAGATGAGGATGAGCCTATAAAGTGATATCCGGAGTTGGAATAGGTTCCTGAGGTAGTTAACCCGGTGAAGGAAATGTGTTATCACTAAGTGTCACGTATAATTATGAGTATTGAGCCAAAGAAGTTGATCATGAAAGGCAAATGAAAATATTTTTCACACTAGATGCTTAGTTAAGATAAAGTGTAGTTTGATCATTGATGGAGGTAGTTGTACAAACGTGGCTAATGCAAAATTGGTGGAGAAATTGGAGATTCCTACACTTGAACATCCGAGCAATCGTATAAACTACAATGGTTCAATGATTGTGGCAAGGCACGAGTTAATAAAAGAGTTGTTAGTGTCTTTTCAGATTAAGGGTTAAAGAATGATATATTATGTGATGTGGTACCAATGCGGGCTTGTCATATTATGTTTGTTAAGCCACGGCGCTTGATCACGAGTGGTGCATGATGGATATACTAATTGCGATACTATTGAGCATGAGCGGAGAAAGTTCATACTTTAATCTACGCGCAAAATCTATAAATGATCATGTGAGGATGAGAGTTTGTGAGTCAAAAGAAAACGAGTGTTTGGCAAGTGAGCAAAAGAATGAAATAAAAGCCGAGAAAAAGAGATCTTGAAAGTGAAAATAAAAATAGAGCTTGAGAGTTTGGCCAAGGGTATTTGTGAGATTTGAGAGATGGCCAAGAAAAAGGAGAGTACAAATTTCGAGCGGGCAAAAATATGGGGAAAAGGCCAATGAGGTAAAACAAGAGAGAAGATTTGTGCTTATGATTAAAATGAGAAACATTAGCGTGAGTGTTTGAATGCTAACATATCTAATAATATTTTGCCTAGTTCTATTGTTTCTCATGTGCGGGGATTTAGCAACCGGATGAATTTTCATGTCGCTTAACATTTGATCCGGGTGGATTTATATAACTGTTCAACCTTTGGGTCCGACGTCAGGGATTCGAGGATGAATCCCTTTCAAGATGAGGGGAATGATGAGAATCCATCTACAAAGGATCCAGGCATTACCAAATACAAGTTATCTCGAGTTCTGAAGACTATGTAATTGAGTTCTTGAGTTCTTGTATTTGTTTAACATAGATTGGTATTTATTTTCGTTGTTTTGAGTCGTTTGGATGTTTTGGAGGCCAAATAAACATTTAAGGTCGTTGTCTTAAGTTTATATTAATTTCGAGTTTGGGACGAGCAGGAGTCAAAGTGGGGAGACAAAGTCGAAGTTTCGACTTGACGCACGGGCAGCCCGTGCATACACACAGCATGTGCATCTATGTGAACAAAAATACACTCTTCACATCCATTTTGATACAGAAGTTCTTGTGTGCAGCATAAGCAAGAAACATCATAATTGCTTTCCACCTAGCAATAGAGCAAA